>JAODAL010007966.1:0-121340 GCA_025379985.1 Phyllomedusa bahiana | reverse complement strand
ACGCTTTTCTTAACTGAAAACAACAGGAACTGGCTTGACCCCATTGGATTTGAATGTATATGAGTAGGGGACCACACGGATTTCAATCCAATCCCCCAAAAAAATCAAAAATAAAAATTTCGAGAACGTCTCTGAAAAAAAGCTGAGACACCCACAAAATCCTGTTTTAAAAATCAGTTCTTCAAAAGCGCTATCCCCCGCAGCAGACCTTTCCCTACAGACAGTAAAGAGGAGTGTGAGCCCCCAGCGGGCGTGGGTCTTATAGGGGCCGGGACGTCCAAACCCCGCCGTCTCTGATTGGCTTCATCTTGCACATGTCATGAGGTTGCCCTTCTTCCTCCAGAGTGCTTTGCCCCATGTAGCGCCAGTGCTCGCAGCCTTTTTACAATCAAAAGCCCTTCGTTCACCCAAAGTACCCAAAGTTCGATTCGTTCCAAAACGAAGTTTCCCTAAATTCTAAACGAATTCCACTTTTTTAAAATCTTTTCCCCCTCTAGTTATAGTATCAGGTTATCAAGCAAAAAAAAAACAATATTTTTTAAAACGCATTTCTATTGTGTAAAAGTAATAAAAATAAAAAACGTTTAAAAATCGTGGTAATTGTAGATGCAGATTTAAAAGTTATCCTGCCCATTTATACTTCCGGTAAATGCTGAAAAAAGAAGCCCAAAAAAAAATGGGGGAAATGTTTTTTATCTCCCCCTTTCCTGGGACAGTGCTAAAAAAAAAAAAACTATGGAAAACCCCTTTCGCCCAAATGCACAAAAAAACCCCCGATGGATCCTTAGGGGTTTTTGTAAAAGGGGCGCTTCTTGAAAGGTTTCACGTTCTGGTACTTTGGGGGGTTTTTAAATGCGACATGGCACCCACTAAAATCTCTTCCAAAAACCAAATGCGTTCCCCCCCTTGTACCCCTGCTTTTGCCCAAACCAGTTTACACCCCATATGGTATTGCCGAACTTGGAAGAAATTTAACACATTTTGGGGTGCTTTTTTGCCAGGATACCTATTTTCAGCAAAAATTGCAGATTGAAAAAAAATTTTTTTTTCATTTTCACAACCTAACACTAAAAATATTAGTGAAACACCTGTGAGGTCTATATACTCACTACACCCCTGGATATATTCCTTAAGGGGTGTATTCCCAATATGGGGTCTTTTTAGCAGTGTTTAAGTTTTAGCACCTTAGGGTTCCTGCCTAAAGAAAGTCGTAATGAAAATAAGGCCCCAAAGTCCGGTAGGTGCTCTTCCTACTTTGAGGCTTGGTGTTGAGTCAAATAGCGCACTATGGCCACATATGGGATATGCCTTAAAAACTGTAGAATTGGGGGAAATCGATGTTGAGTTGCATTTCACTGGTCACATCTATTTTTACATTGAAACCCTTAGGGCACGTTTACACAGCACAGGACAAATACCGGCCGGTTTGCCAGCCGGTATTTGTCCTGTTTTGCGCCCGTCCCCACGGCCGCGGGGGGACGGCTTTTCTTCGCGATGAGGGGCTTTTCCTCCCCCCTCCCATTGAGAAGCACATATTCCGTCCGAAAACCGGGCAGAAGATGGTGCTTCTCCAATGTTTTGCCGCGGGACCGCCAGCGGCAAAACCGCCGGGCGGAAAACCTGTGCAGTGGGGACTGCTGCACAGGTCTTCCATAGAGCACAATGGGGCTAATTTTCGGCCGGTTTTTCCGGCGGTCTTAAAAACCACAAACCGGCTTAAAAAACGGCCGAAAACCTGTGCCGTGGGGACATGCCCTTAATGGGCTAGTAAACTTGCTAAATGTTGTTTTGAATATTTCAAGGGCTGTTGTTTCTCACATTGAGTCATTTATGGTGGTATCTAACATAAAGGCCCCTCAAAGCTATGTCAGATCTGGACTGGACCCTAAAAAAAAAAAAAATCAATGTTGCAAATGTTCTTGAAAATGTGAAATATTACCACAAAATAAAAAAAAAAAAAAAAAATTTAAGCCCTTAATGTCATAAAAAACCTACAGTAAACATATGGTAGATGCTAGTTATAAACTATTTTGTATGGAATAACTGTTTGTATTACGCGCAGAAATTTTTGAACTTTGAAAATAGCACATTTTTCCAAATTTTCACAATATTTCATATTTTTCACAAATAAACAAGGATTGAATCTACCAAAACTTACTAGCTTAAAGCACAGTGTGTCACGAGGAAACAATCTCTGCATCACATGGATAGAGGAAAGTATCAAAAAGTTATTATCACATAAAGTGACGCGTCAGATTTAAAAAATGGGGCTCTGTCTGTGAGGTCAAAACTGGCTGCAATGGTAAGGGGTTAATGGACACATATTACAGGGACTTGTTTTGCAAGATCTTTAACATAAAAACCAATCCTTGTAGTGAGACAACCCCCTTTTACTGCAGACTCTTGTTCTTAAGATATTTTTCAAAGAGTTTTTTGATGCGTTTTTTTTTTTCTTGCAGCAATGTACAGCATTAATTGCTTTGTCTTTCTGCACAAATCCTGCCTTGAACTGTCGGCGTGCCTGTGCCTGCTTTGTCTCTGCTGTGGCTCCCGGTACGGAGCTTGTGGCAGTCAGTGTCAACTCTACTTGTTACTCACCTGTCCTGGCTCCTGTCTGCACTGCAGTGTGGGCCGGCAAAATGGTCTATATCCTTCCCCACCCCCTGGCGTACCATTGCAGCACACACCCTTATGGGGGCCCCTGCTATGATATTTAAAAGGAACATTGTCTCAATTTCCTGCTCTGGCCCTCGCCCCCGGCTATTAAGCAACTTCCTTTTTCTTGCCTTTGTCAGTTCTTTGGTGTTCATCCTAGAACCCCCCCCTGCCCCCTGTTTGCTGGCTACCCCCGTAGTTAACCACCTAGCTACAATGGCCCAGATGATCTGCTATACCTGGTGTTTCTAACCTCTGCACTAGAAAACATGCAAACTGGAGGGGAAAATGGCAAATTGGGCACAATTTGTCCTTTTTTCCAAAAAGGGGTGTACTCATTTTGATCCCACCAAAATTTTAGACATTGATGGCTTGTTTATATTTTGAAGCACCCCAAAAATTTACACTTTTTTATACAAGCGACACTGAACTTTACTTGTTTTAAAGTAACAATTTCAGTGCGTCCCTAAAAGAAAAATAAAATTTACTAAAATGTGAGGGGTGGACTCATTTCTGTGAGATACTGTATATCCTTTTATAAAAAGATTAATGCTTCAGATCAAATATTTGAACCCTAGTTTTTTGCTGTTCTTTGAAAAGGCCATTGGGAGAAACTTGTAAAACAATGTATTTGCCAGCTTGTCCGTTGAGTGGGGCCAAGTTTGGCAAAAACAGTGACCCAAAAACACAAAAAAGGCAATCCCTCTATCCCTAATTCAACACATAAAACAGACATCTTATTATGAAATAATGTTTTCTACTCAGTCCTCTAAATAGGATGATAAAAGGGAATTAGATATCTTAGGCACCATCTACACGGCATGGGGTTATGTTATTGAGCCAAGGGTTTTTAAAAGTGAAAAACCAAAAAAATTTGACTGTACTTCCATCCCCATAGACCTCAATAGAATATCCGAGCTGTAGTCTACACAGTTCGGATTTCCTGAAGTTGGATTTTAAATCCGTAAACCGTGTCAAAAAACCTGGAACATGCACATCCTTCCGCAAGATGTCGATGGGCTTGCCAAATCAGAAAACCGCACCAAAACCGATTGTAACATACGTTAGATTCTAATATGGAATCTGAACAGTTTTACAATTGCCATGTGGAAGCAACCTTTCTGTAGTTGATGCAAATTGCAGTTGGAGCAAACCGTGACACGAGACATTCATGTCATGTTGGAGTAAAGAAAAAAACCTGATTTAATTGTAGATACAGTAAATTTTTTACACTAAAGAAAACTATCCCATAGCAGAGGTTGTTCAGTCACAAATATGCACTTTGTAGTGCTGTGCATCAATACACATCTTTTCTCAAGTGATTGTTGGCCCGCATATTTGTATTTACCTCCAGTTCCCCCCCCTTTTTATTTGGGGCCCCCCTTACTGGATCATCAGTCCCCTGTGCAGCAGTGCACAGAACATCCAAACTCTGCAGCCCATCCGGACCCAGTACTATGGTGTTTGGCGCAGAAGAGGAACAATAAGTATACATGTAGCAGTAGTTGTCTGGTCTGTTTTGAGGCTTGACTGTGCCATATACAAGGCTTCAGATGGCAACCAAAATGATCTGTCCAACAATCTGATATTAGCAATGCGAATTTACAGTCTTGTCACCATTTGCAAGTAAAATAATCTTTAAAATTTTAAAATAGGAAAATTTATCTGAAGTAAGGGTTTTAAACCCCACTTAAGGGCCCTGTTCCCCACGGCTTAAAATGGGCCCTATTTCGGTCCGTAATTAGCGTCAGAGTGCGCAAATTACGGGGTGAAAAGGCCCATCATTACGGTAACCACAGTTCTCATAAAGGGAACTTGATTACGTCTCCTCTCCTGCCGGGGAATCCGCCGGGCGGGGAGATAAAAACATTGAATCTACCCCCGTAAGCGCCGCTGGTAATCGTCTATGGGCGGGGAGGGCGGCCCCCGCTCCCCCCCCCCGCTCCCCCTCCAACGGCGTAATTGCGGGGTAAATTTTCTCCCGCAGTTAAGCCCCCCCCCTTGAACATCGCCTTTAAGGGGGTTCACCCCATGTCCGGGGTTTTCCCGAACTTTCAATAGAGAACCACTTTTTGGCAGTGGGAATAGATGGTTCATTGATCCATTTATTGCAACATCATACAGAGCACACTAAGGACACTGCAGGCGCTTTTCACCAACTAAAACCCTCTTCCCAATCATTTTATTTTTGGTGATGACTTGTTTGGATTTTTTTTAATCCCTGCTTTCCAAGAGCAAGAACCTTTTTTATGTTTCCTTTTATATAGCTGTATGGTGGCTTGTTTTGCAGAATACCATACAAATATTATATATTGTATTGGGAAACCAAAAACAAATTACGGTATTTGTAGTGTGGAATTGAAAAAAAATACTATTTTGTGTGTGGTTTTTTTTGCTGTGGCAATATTATTTGGCATTATATAGGGCTATCAGTGGTATGTTTTTTGGATTTTTTGGTTAACAGTATGGAGGAAATATCTAATCATTGTGTGTATCATTTGACAACAACATATTTAAATCATCTTTTTTGTGGAGGCAACATATGCATTAAAAGGGGTATTTTCATCCAATAACTTCGGCGATCAGTGATGCTCTCTCAGTCTTCTCATAACTCTGTGATGAGTGATGCTATTCAAATGCCCTACCAGTCAGGAAAGAATCATCCCCCTTTACCATTAATTAGTTATGTGACCCCCTCCCCCTCCCCCCTCCCCTCTGAGCCCACATACACTGTGTCCCTCTATGCAGTCCTTTTTTTAAAACTGAACAACCACAGGCTGCATTAAATCTAATCTAGCACGATCTCTCACATTGGAGATTATTACGTTTTTCTAAAGAACGGCACAGATCTGCGCGGGAAGTTAGGCACGGGGACAAAACTGTATGTTTTCTCATGTACAACTCCGTCTGTTTCTGCTAGGTGTGGAGACAGAAAATGCTAGGGCCCCTAATCTACAAGACACAGCTCCATAATCGACCCGGGCTTAAGAATGTAAATGAGCTCTCAGCTAGTGAATTGAAAGGGAGGAGGATTAGACCCACACTGGATATATGTAAATAAAAACATAAGATAAGGGAACTGTGAGAAAAAGGCAGCTTGCTAAAAAACATCCAATTGAAAAATTCGTTTTCACTGTCCCCTTATTCTGAAGACCATTTAATGAAACGATAACACCCCTTTAAGGCTTTTGGTCATAAATTTTAATACCAATAAATACTGGAGATCAGTGATGCATCTTTTTGTCTTCTAAACTAACTAACTTTGACTGTGATTGAGTGAATTGACTAAATGTGACAGAATGCTTAACATGTCAGAAAAGAGGCATCGCCACGCCAGTTTTAAAGCACATTAAATTAGTATATAGTGCGCCCGAATGTATGAACCTGTCATATGTGGGTTCATAAATCTGGCGTGTGGTATGCCTTGCATAGCATATTTTAGGCGCATATCTAGGCACATTCATATGTGCCATGCCTGGGGAAAACTGTTCCTAGTTTTGGTGTACAACTGTTCAAACATATATAGAACAAGGCTACGACAGTTTTTTGGCACAGAATATGCCAAGAAAATGACACACTTCAATTCTGACATGTCACCCCCAAGTGTATGTAAATATGTGTAAATTGCTGGTCATCTAGGCATAATACACTGCTAAAGAGCATACAGTTTGGTCCTAAAACACATTGGCATAGTATTTTAGCATGTGGAGCCCCAATGTGTTTTATGTCAACAACTGTGTAAGCAGTCATTTGGGCATAGCTTGATGCTGAAGAATCTTGCAGTCAAGTCTTTAAACATGTTTTTAAAATATTTTTTATCACTGTGCATTCACTGTTACTGTTTTTTGTCATTAGGATTTTAGAACGCAATGTCCTTTTGGGACCCTCCTGTGGTCTAGGTGCACATGTGTGGCTATCAGGTTCCTTTCCCCCTGCAACTCTGGCTTTTTTCCAGAGAGGCCAACCTTGTTTTTGAACTCTTTGGTTGAGACTCAGCCTTATCATTCAGACTGATGCCATGAACGAGTATTGGGTTTCCCCCCCAGCCTTGAAAAAGTGGAACACTATTCCAATTACCTTGCAGGAATCTTCTGGGATGGGAATAAAGTTTAGAAAGGGGGTTGTCTTTTTAGAGAGGACTTGCAATAGACTGAATCCAAGTACACTCTTTGTGTGACACCGTTTTAAGCAATTGGTTGAAAAGGGCATGTACTTTACAAACAAAGAAAAAAATCAGAATTTGGGGGCCCACTGTGTCTAAATCTTGACCTGAGCATGTATAATACCAGGAAAAGTATACTCATAATACCAATTCCGACATACCAGCAATAGTGACTATATAATACCATATAACACAAGCCTTATTACCTTTAGAACAGCGGCCGTAGTACATATATGGTAAAGCAGCAGCACAATGCATATAGATATTCTGAAGCATCCAAGTACAAACCAGTCAAAAGAGAACATTAAAAGGTCTCAAATGCAGAATACAAAATCAAGAAAGATTGCAGCAGATTTTTTCAATCCAAAGTGCAGCACTGACAGAATCACATAGGCAATATTTTAACTTAAAGGAGCCTTTTTTAAGCAAAAATACATGTGACCAAAACGAGTATATACACCTACATTATTATTGTTAACACAAATGAGTTCCGGTGTTGTGTTTATCCACAGGTAAATACAATATCACAATTTACATTCTCCAACAATGTAATAAACAATAATGCTAAAATCTTATCTTAAATCTTTAGCTAGATGTGAATATTACACATTAGTTTATCTACCTCCCCCCCCTCTACATGGGTAATATGACTTGTTTATGATTATCTCTCAGAGTAGATTTGACTCTTTAAGTCACTTTGGTGGCCCATTATAGTTAGTGTTGGGTGTGAGGTAGTTTACATCATACGCTACATACTTTATAGAGTTTATAGCTTTGTATTTAGGTTGCTATGCACTTTAACCAATGAGATACTTATTTACTGTGTACACCAGTTTTTCTGGTTAATTATGTAGGTTATGTTTTTGGTATTTTTGTGCTGGCACTATTGACACTTTATAGCTGATAACTGGTAACATTGGATTATATGTCTTTATTTTTTATATGTCTTTATTTTCGCTGTGCCCCCTTTTTTTGTATTGGTTGTCCTCTTGTTCGTGTGGTTTTTTTTTATTTCACTTTTATGATTTATGTAAAATGTTAATAAAGAATTTTGTATTTTTTATTGAGATAGTACTCCAATTTTTTGTTGTTTAACACATTAGTTTATAACTAGCATCTACCATATGTCTACTGTAGGTTGGCATCCTTTTTTAAATATCTTCTTATTTTTTACAACACTAAGGGGCTTAGAAATTCAGTAGTAATGTTTCACATTTTCAAGTAGATTTACAACATTGATTGTTTTAGAGACCAGTCCAGTTCTGATGTGGGTTTGAGGGGCCTGTATGTTACATACCCCCATAAATGACTCCATCTCCAAGAAACTACACCCTTTAAAATATTAAAAACAGCATTTAGGAAGAGTATTAACCCTTTAGGTGTTTCACAAAAATGAAAGCAAAGTGGAGGTGAAATTCCAAAATTTAACTTTTTTGGAGATTTTCAACTTTATCCATTGTTCACTGGAACATGGTAGATGGTATCAGGGAAATGCAACACAATATTGATTCCCCCAATTCTGCGTTTTGAGAGATATCCCATTGGTGCCCAGAATGGCGACTAATTATAACTCAACCACCAGCTTCAGGAATAGGAGGAGCCCTACCGGACTGTGTCTCATTACATTACGATGTTTTTTAAGCACCATGTTCAGGGTTTGCAGACACCCTAAGTGCTAAAAACTTTAATTCAACTACCCCTAAAAGACCCCCATATTGGAAACTACAATCCCCTTAAGGGAAATTAATCCAGGGTGTAATGATTATATTGACCTCACAGGTGTTTCACAAATCTTTTTAATGTTAGGCTGTGAAAATAAAAATTTAATTTTGTTCCAACTATCTGCAATTTTAGTTGAAAATGTTTCATTTTTACAAGGAATTCTGGAAGAAAAAGCACCCCAAAATTTGTTCCAAGTTTGACAATACCCTATATGTGGGCATAAACTGTTGTTTGGGCACATGGCAGGGCGTGCAAGGGAAGGAGTGCTATTTGGCTTTTGAAACGTAGATTTTAGTGTTGCATTTGCGAAGCCCCCAAAGTACCAGAACAATTGAAATCTTCCAAAATTTGCCCCATTTTGGATTCAACACCCCTCAGAGAACTCATCTAGGGGTGCATTGTACATTTTGGGGGCACAAGTGTTTCACTGTTTTTTTTTAGAAAAAAACATACAGAAAATGGGATATTACTTACTCGAAAAAACACTCCAATTCTTTGGGGCTTGTTAACAGCTCAATGGCTTGAACAAAGCATGACCCATAAGCTACAACTGACTGGGAAAAAGATCACATGTGCAGCTAATTGGACATGAAATTGGACATGAAAGTGGTGGGGAAAAAAATGCAGCTCCGTCATTGTTTTTGGGGTTCATTTTTACAGCATTCACGGGGCGGTATAAATTACAGGATAAGCTTACTATGTGGGTCAGTGCAATTACAATTATGTACATTTTTTTATAGTTTTTATATTTTATTACTTTTTCACAATAGAATATAGTCTGACAGCCTTTGCTTTTTTATTTTTCTGTATAGGGAGCCGATTAAGGGATTGTTTTTTATGGGATGATTAGCCGTTTTCTTTGGTACCATTATTGGGTTCATATGGCACATTGATTACTTTTTATCAAGGTTTTTGGGAGATGGGATGAATAAAATACAGCAATATGGTAGTGTTTTTTATTTTTATTTTTTTAAAGCTGTATAAAAGACATGCTAGCTTTGGTCAGCTGGTTGATAAGATTACAGATATATGCAATTTGTATTTTTTTATGTTTTACAGCTTTTACACAGTAAAAACACTTTTATTCAAAAGAAAAAAACACGTTTTTGCATTGTCATAGCCTGAGAGCCAAAACTTTTTTATTTTTCTGTATACAGAGCTGTGTAGGGGCTTGTTTTTTGCGGGATGAGTTTTTATTGGTACCACTTTGGAAGGGATCAAGACTTAATTTAGAATCCAATTTTGGAAGACAGGGGATAAGAAGAATACTTGCAGTCCCGTAGTCGATATGATGATGGCAGATTAATGTATTTTTTTTATATTGTAGCATTTTTTTTTTTTTTTTTTAAGAAAAGTGTTTTTGTTGTGTAAAACAACTGTTATGGGCACTTGCACCCCTGTCAACCCTGGTGTGTTCCCTGGGTGGCATCGTGGCCCGCATGTCAGGACGTGGGCGTAACCGCTGCAGTTACTCACCTCTCCTCGCTCCCTGCGCTGTCTCTGCTGGCCGATGCATGCATCCCCGCTCGCCGAGTTCCTGCATGAATTGGCCGGAACGCAACCCTATATTACCCACCTTTCCCCTGACCTTCCTGCCAGATCCATAGTGCCCAGTAGCCTATTGTGAAAGCGTTCCAGTGTAGTTGTCTTATACCGTGCACAAGTCCTTTTTGCCTCTGTCCCTCGACCACGATCCTTGCCGGCTGTCGTGCATAATTGCCGGACGCTAACCCTATATTACCCAGCCTTCCCCTGACCTTCCTGCCAGATCCATAGTGCCCAGTAGCCTATTGTGAAAGCATCCAGTGTAGTTGTCTTATACCGTTCACAAGTCCTTGTTGCCTCTGTCCTCAACCACGATCCTTGCCTGTCTGTCCTGACCATCCCCTGCCTGGTCCCCGACACAACAGCCAAGTGATTCTGTGTTACCGGTTTTGACACCTCAACCGCCAACAGTCAAACAGTTGCCCAGGAGCAACCTTGTGGATTAGTTTGCCTTCCACAGCAAGACCTTCCCACCTTGTGACGGGCTCTAGTGAAAACCAATGGCGCCTTTCTGATGTAGCTTGCACGCATTAGCTTTGTGGCTCAGTGGATCACAGACGCGAATGTCGTTAAAAACGATTATTGGATGTTTTGCTGTATTCTTATACTTTTTTATTTTTCTGTATACAGAGCTGTGTGAGGTTTTTTTTTGTCAGGATGAACTGACATTTTCATTGGTACCAATGTGTGACTGACTTTTTTTTAACGGAATTTATCATGCAGGCTAAATAACATGACAGATTTAAAGGCTAGATCGTTACGCACACAGTGATACCAAATATGCTTACTTTATTTACTTTGTATCTTTTTTTAGTGTTTGTAAAGGGGAAAAGTCGCGTACGGTGTTTTATTTCCATTATGTGGATATACTTATTTTTTATTTTTTACTTTTTCACAATTGCTTAATTGTTCCCCATAGGGGACTTGTATCAGTGATTTTCAGATAACTGTTACAATGCATAGCAATACTGCTGTTAATCACTATGCCTAGCCATGCCCTCAGGGCACGTCCCAACGTATTGACGTCATAGGCAGCATGCAAGCCTTTGTTAGGCTTTCGGGTTATTAGGGAAAACAGTGTCAGCCAATAGGCGATGCAGATGCAGACAGAGGGAGCTTCCTCCTCTTCCATACACCTCAATCGTAGCCACAGCACTAAGGGTTATCGCCCAGGACCGAAGTGAGCTCCAGTCATGGGTGACACGGCATTGGGACAGCTGTAATATACAACTGGTTCCATGCTGCAATTGTGCAAGATCTCTTGTGAGCATGCACGATGTCCAGGACGTATCTATAAGTCCATTTGCAGGAACACTCTCTAAGCTAGGACTTATGGGTTGATAAGGGGTTAAAAGTACCCCTCTTTTCCCCCTTCTCTCTAACTATGCCCCCTTTGTGGCCCTTTCTCTCTAATACTGTCCCCTTTCTCTAATAACGCTCCCTCTTTGCGCCTTCTCTCTAATAGTGCCCCCTCTATGTGATCCTCTGTTTAATACTGTTCCATCTGTGGCTCCATCTCTCTAATAGCACCCCCTCTTTGCCTCCTTCTCACTAAACATTGTCCCTATGTGGCGAGCCTTTTCTCTAAAGTTTGGCCCGCGGCAATTTGGTAATGGCACCGAATCGGGGGCGTGCTGAAGGCACGTCGCACTACAAGCGTAGGAAGCTACACATTTATAGCTTTAGTACAGCAAATCCAGGCGCATTACTGCCAGAACAGTGGTTTACCTGAGCCAGAATTGTCACTTAGTAGCTAGGAAGTAGAACAGGTTCATAGATTCAGGCACATTCCACGCTTCTAATGCGCACAAAAAAATGGCCCCAAAAATCATACACGTCGCCCCAGGTGTACACCAGGGAAAGTCAGCAGCTTGGTGCAGGCGGCGCGATGCAGTGATGTCATCTTGTGGCCTACTTGGCAACTCTGATGTCTTTAGTGCATAGTCGTCAACCTGTAAAAGCTGGTTTTAGTGAAAATTTGTGATGCACCTCCAAAAGTTTTTGCAGGAGCTACATATAAATATATATATATGTCACACCTCCTTTTTAAAGACCATTCAGATCAGATTTCCCATGATAGGAAAGCTGACTGGTTGCATTGGAAGACCAATCTGGTGTCACACAGCTTTTCCTAGACGCTGGAGGAAAACTGGGTGATGCACATCAACACATCATTCGCTCAGCTTTCCTTTGACACTCAGCAAATTAATGATGCAGAATAAAAAAATACCATAAACTGCTACATACAGGAAACCGTGGATGCTTTGGGGTAGGTTGTATATCAGCCCATGATGCAATGATCAGCACAGAAATATTGTGTGCAAAAGGCCATTCCTACAGCTGCAGCTAGAATATACAGTGTAGCTCTGGCACGGCCCTTCTGCATGTAATTAGGTGTTAAGGCAACACCTCTTGACCCATTATCGTGGCACCATCTGATTTATCAGCAGGTACGGGAGATTTGCAAGGTCTTCCAGGAGGCTGTCTTCTGGAGATTCTGGGAAAGTTGACAACTATGCTTTTTAAACCATTTTTTGAGAGACAGTATAAACAAAAAAATACAATTCTACCATGGTTTTTCTTTATTTTTTTTGCGATATTCATTGTATGGATTAAATAACATGACCATCATTATATAGAGTGGATCACAATGGACATGGTGAAACCTACTATGTGTAACGTTTTTATTTTATTTAAAAAAAATTGGAGTATATTGTGTTTGTTGTTACTTATTTCAATTTGTTATATATTTAAGCTCTTCCCAAGGCAGACTATCTTTTTTGTCACCATTGTTTTTTCCTACCCACCTTCTAATAGCCATAGGTTTTTTTATTATTCTTTCCACATAGTGATACGAGGGCTTGATTTTTGCGGAAAAAGGTGTACTTTTTTTTTAATGGTACCATTGACTGTACCATATAATGTACAAGGAAACCGAAAAAACTTCTAAAGGGTGTAGAATAAAAAAGATAATAAAAAAGGAATCCATATTAGTGCAAGGTTGTGTTTTCAAGGCCTTCACCTCTTCGTATAAAATTAGAGTTGTTATCTGTTATTCCATGTAGGTATGTATGATTCCAGTGATACCAAATATGCAGAGTTTTGTTCTCGTACATTAAATTGTCTAGTTTTTAACTTTACGCTTCTCTATGGACTTGAGTGAGGGCTCATTTCTTGCAGGCTGAAGTGTTATACATGTGAGTTTTTGATCTCTTGTTATTCCAATTTTCTGGGGTTATGAAATGACCTAAAAACACAATTTTGGCACTGGGAATTTTTTTTCTTCTATGTTGTCAACTGTATGGGATAAATATTGTTATAGTTTTAATAGATCAGACTTTCACAATGTGCAGCGATTACCAATTATGTCTGCATTGGTTATATTTATTTGTATAAAAGGGCAAAAGGGTTGGGAACTTAAAGATAAGATCTAGTAGCTGATATATAAATATATATATAAATATATATATATATTAGTATAATATAATATATTAGGTATGTAGATGTATCTATAAATTCTGGGGGGGGTCAGCTCCGTCACAGGGAACTCACGACAAACAAAATAGCGTTTTTCTTAACGGGACGGGTTTTTAATAAAACAGTACAGTCCAGACATAAACAGAATTCTTCAAGCAGAGGTATAACAGAACTTAAACAGGACCTTGACTTCAGGCCGTAATGAAAACACAAACAGTTTCAGCGCGCCATAGACAATACGTACATCATGTACACAGGATAAGTGTCCACAATCCTCAGAGCCTGTAACACAGAGGATCCTTCCACTCCACACATCCTGGCATGAGTGGCGTCCCCAACACTCAGGACACCTGACCCTCTGGCTTTATAGGCCAAGAAAACCTGGAGTGATAAGTGGGAGCAGTCGCCCTCACCAGCTCATAAGAACTGCTCCAGTGAAAAGCCAGACCCGAATCTCACTGCTTAAAGCAGTGCTGAAAACATATACAAGTTGTCTGCAACCTAAGGAGGCAGACTCTATTTCTCTGGCTCACTCCACCGCAGCCCTAAGGTGTGAGTGGCACATATCTGCCCTCTATGACAAGGCCTTGTGCTTTGTCACAATATGTATATATATATATATATATATATATATTTTTTTTTTGTAAAGTATCTTTTTTCACACCACTAAAAGGCACGCCCACATATTTAGTGCGTAAGGGTATAGCAGGAAGTAAATAATTGGAGCAGTAACATGGCAGCTATGACAACTGCTCGGTAGCCAACTGTCTCGTCACAGGGCGGCTGATCTGAGAAAGGAACGGTGCATAGCACCAATCCTCAATCATTTAGATGCGGCAATCATTGTGGCATCTAAAGGGTTAAAAAGCATGAATCAGAGCGGTTATTAACAGCTGGCAACCCCCTCCAAGGACAGGTTCTGAGGTTCTGCAAGTAAGCCCACTCTATACATCCTTACTGGCATTATGACATTCTTGTACATCAAATGTTGGTAAGGAGTTAATGTATTTAAACCTGTTTATAATTCTGTTTCTCTGCATGTGTTTTTTGCCCTTACTTTTTTTTTATCCCACTACGGGACTACACCATGTGATCACTAGATCACATTTGTGATTGTTTTATAATACATAGTAATACATTACCATATTGGTATATATTATGTCTGTGACAAGCAGCCAATTAGACCCTGTTCCCCTTTTTAGGTCTTTGGGGTTTAAAACCCGGCAGACTGGGGAAGCAATTGTTTGGCCTCTAGCTGCCATGGCAACCACCCACACACCCCAAGGGTATTTTGCTTGGGGGGTGATGGTTCGGATAGGGGAAAAGCCTAAACAATTTTTGCCCGGGAGAGTTAAAAAAAACTCTTCTGGGACCCAAAGGGGAGTTCCCTAAACCCAAATACGGGGAAAATTTGGCAAGAAATTTTTTTTACTGTGCCCCCAAGAGTCTTATGCCCAACCCCCCAAAAAAAATTCTGGGGATTTTTGGCCCCACCCCTTTAAACACCCAAGTCCTGTCCAGAAATTCCCAAAATTGCCCGAAACCTTGATCTTCCCAAAAGGAATGTTTAAATTTTCCAGGTGGGGGTTTGGGCCATAAGCCTTCCCTCTTGGGGTTTCCATATTCGGGGGGAAATGGGGGGGTTTGGGAAAGGGCTTTGTTTTTATATGCTGCGCCAAAAACCCAAAGGTTTGGGGCCTGTAAAAAAAGGGGAGGGGATCTTTTTTCTCCTTTTTTAAAAATTATCTGGAAATTCCTGAAAAGGGCAGATACAACTAAAAGGGCCCATTTATTTGGGTTAAATTGGGAAATTGCCCTGGATGCTTACTGCAGCCACAGCAGACCGGGGACAGCCCATGGGAATCTGTCGGGGTAGAGCAGAGGGCCCAAATTCCCATGTTTTAAGGGGCCAAGGTGAAAAATTTTTTTTTCTTTTTTTTGCAGGCCCAATTTAACAATTTTCTTAAAGTATTTCTAAAATTTGAAGATAAAAATCTGGATTGGCCCGCTAAAAGCGGGGTTTCCCTTTTTTTGAATAAAATTCCAAAAAATACAGAAATTTAAAAGGGTTTGCAGAAAAACGGGAAATTATGCTTACACTTTTCCCAAAACCCCAATGTTTTAAAAAAACCCCGAGCGTTGTGATTGAGCAGCAGGGGGAAATTTTGGGGGGAGATAACCCTGGGCCTATAAAGGGGGGTAAACCAAAAATGTTTTTTTATGTTTTAATACTTTTTGGGGTACTTCTTCCCCCACCATGCTTTTTTCACCGAACCACAGCCCGTTCGGGGAATCACATTTTCCTGGTCAGGATGTGGGGGGGGTTACGTGGGATTGGCTATTAGTTTTACTTTTTCCTAGCTGAGCCTGTTACAGATGTGTGCTGGAGGTTTGTAAACTGTAGTTCACAAAGCTACAGAGCTTTAAAGGGTTAAAGCTTGTCATTAATGTCACGATGCAGGCCTCTCCAAACTATGCTCCACTCCTGTCTCTTCTCTGTGTCCGGTATGCGTATATACCTTCCTTAGGGCGCGCATGCACTGGCTGTCTGAAATTTAAAGTGACAGCGCCTTATTACCTGTCCAATGGCCAGCCACCACCTGGGACTTAAGGAACTTCCTGCCTTTTGCCTGATAGTTTGTTGATTTTCATCTTGATCTTGACCTCTACATTGCTCTAGTGGTAAACTTCAGTTGCTTCCGCCTGGCTCCTGTAACTCGTGTTGCTGAACCTATCACCACAACTGTCTACTTCCTGCCTGTTACTCCATTACCATTATCCATTACACCTGCCTGAGACCTGCCACCTGTCAAAGGCCATTCTAAGCTGAATGTGCCTGCCCTTGTCAGATTGCAAATGTTACATGATTTAAGGCATGACAAGTACCAGTGGGGGAGACTGGCTGGAAATTCCTGGTTGTCACCTCTGCCAGCTCCCTCAGTACTACGCATGGCACTTCGGCTGTCAGTATTCGGGGTAAGCCTGGGATACCACGCAGCTAAGTCCATCCAGCCTTGCAGTGGGCTCTGCATTTGCAACCCCAAAAACCAAACAATTAATTTAATAAAAAAACCCATCAACCCAGCTAAGCCTCAGCTATGTTCGGATATCAGACAAAGCTTTGCTGCCAGATTCCTTCTAGCAGTTCTCCCTATCTTCCCATCACTGGGTTCAGAAAAGGAGGGAGACTCGGGTGGGCATGCATCACATTTCAGAATACTCAAATATGGAACCGGTATGCTGGCATGATGTGTAGCAATTCCATAATTCCCTTTGAAACCACAGCTTCCGATTGTCTGACTCAAGCCTTTGATCAGCTCCTCAACTCTAACCGCAGGGGTTGATACCTAGGTCCTAAGGAGTCTGCTAGACGTGTGAAGCAAACACATAAAGGCCGTTTGAAGCAGGATCTTCCACCTAGGACTTATTTCCTATGCACAGGAGTGCTGACATGCTTCTCACCTTGATTGACAGCGTTTGGTTTAGCTGCACATTTTAACCCCACATAACCCAGTAATTAACTTGGATCAAACCATATTTTACATTCATCACAATGAGTTTTTATTCCCCTAAACAGCCATTATGCTGATATACCAAATGTATATAATCTGCTGACGCTGGAAAATAGAGAAATTAAAGGGGTTTTGCCACGAAGTAAAATTGATGTGGGAAGTTTGAAAATTAAATAATAAACATTTTCACCATTCATCAACTTCTGCACCGTTTTTGTTTTAGCTGCTGCTTTATTGATCCATTGTTTACAGCTCATCTCCAGTGGATATGACCAAGGCTGTGAGCTCCTTAGGCCTGGTCGCACATGCTCAGACATCACCTCTTCTCAGGTAGCTACTGAGTGTTCAAACCCCGGGTGCTGTCATTCTACTCCCATCCTTTGTACTAGTTAGTAAAAAGTCAAACAGTGCAAATAAAAAAAAAGGAACCTCAATAAGGTTTGTGCATTGATAAAGAGGAAAATAAAATCCACAGGTTAAATTCCTGCAGGGATTTGAACCAAGGACCCTTGTGCTGTAAAGCAAAAATGTTACCTCTGAGCTACAATGTAGCTTTCTTTCAATTCTAAAACATAAACATATCTTTCTTTCACTAGAGAGAGGAAAGGCCTGGTGATGTCAGCCTGTTGGGTCACATTGTATGCAATTCAACCAAATCACGTATGCCCCCTTCTGAGCACACAGAGCTGAAGAGCTGGATGCAGGAGGTATGGAATGAGATTGTGGCAAAACCCCTTTAAGCATCTAACATAGCTAGCTGTAGATGAACTATTTTTAAAGAGTCAACTAGGCGTAGTGCAATGTTGAAGGGTCATGTAGTCTGACCATAAACATGCCGTCCCTGGCCATGATGCGTCATTACAAGTCAGCTCTTGCTAAACAACAAGGAAGCAGCTTTTTACAAAAACAAACACATTTTGTCTGTGGACTTCATGCAAGGAGGAAGTATTAAGAAAAGAAGAAAGTACTTATACAGGAAAGGGATTGTTTTAGGCTGACTGCTGAAGTGTACAGCTTCATTTCACACTGTGGCCCTCTGTGTGCGCTCCTTTCATGTCTTCTGGTTCTTTCCCAGTAAAATGCTGCTTTCATCAGGTGGAAGCGCTGTCTGAGTACTACACATAAAAAGCATTGTACAAGTAGTTAGAAGGTTTCTGCATCACTTATGTAACTTTGCTCAAATATTTTGACAACACATTAAATGAAAAAGAAGTTAAAAAATGTAAAGGGGACCCAAACCCCAAAAATATACTGGGGTCCCGAAAAAATTTTGCCTAGCTTTTGACATAGTCCCCACAAAGTAATTTAAAATATCTTTTTTCTTCCCTTAACATTGGTTTATTCTAGTACTTAGCGCAAAGTTTTAAGAGTTGAGCCTCTTTATTTCCTGCCACAAATAGTAATCTTTTCTCTGTTAAAATTCTTCCATGACAAGGGGGGGACGTGTTGAAAGGCTCGTTCATAACACCGTGCATTGCATAACAATAATTTACAGAAAATACGAGATGCAGATAAATACAATGTAGCAAACTACTAGTATAAAAGCAGAAATAGGTGAGGAATTAATACATTTTATTGACTCATCAGGGAAGGAAGTAGCAAAGCAGTAGTTAAATAGGATACTTTAGAGCAGGGGTGCACAACTTTTTATGGTCCAAGGGCCACATTGTCATTTTGTACCTCTCCCTGGGGCGGCAGTCAATCTTATTCCCTGTCTGAGACCTTTATGACACTTCAACTGTAAATACCTAGAATGGCCGAGAGGTCTTGGTTCCACTTTAGGGAATAGAATAGGGGTCCTCTGTTCTTTACTCCAGAAAGAGGATATGAGGCGGCTGTTTTCAGTTATACATCCACACGACAAATGTCAAAATATTTTTGTGGTTTTCAATGTGGATTTTGGGCTGTTTATCGCCAGATTTACAGTCCCATTCAGCTCTATTGGGTCTGAACGCAGATCCAACATAGAAAGGTTTTGAATGTGTTTTTTGACCTGGAGTACACGGATTATTGAACATGTTCTAAGTTTTTTGTTTTTTTTTCAAAACGGCAGTTTTGAAATTCAGCCTCCATAAAATCTGAATAGAGTTATATTAGGGGCCGTACAAGGTCTGTCTAAAAATATGTATTTTCAGGGCTAGCATAAAGCTGTGGTGTTAGGAATCAGGGCTATTTCTAGGTGAGGCTGAGGTGGGCCACAGACTGGCGCAACATTTTCCCTCTATTAACCCTCTCAATTAGCCATATACATATACTGCACAGCAGTATATAATGCTATATATACACCGTACAGGTATGGCGGTACAGGAGCTGAGCCTGCACTACCTGCAGCAGGAGCTGTTATATACAGCCTGGCTCCTAATGCAACTGCTGGGATGAGAGTTGGTTCCCATCCTCGCTATTTAACTCATTAGTTGCCATGGTCAAAAGTGACACCAACATCCACTGGTTGATAGAGGAATGGGGCTCCTTCTGTCACCTATTAACATCTCCTCAACATAATTGCAGAGAACTGATGGTTGCCATGAGACAGAGGCAAAATAACAGCCTCCAGTTTGCCTGTTATGGAAGCCTATTAGGCCCTGCAATGAAGGCAGAGTCTAAGAGGCTGAGTAACAGTTACACATATACTACAGAACCGTAATTTACTGCAATGTATTATCATAGCAGCCGAATGATGGCGGAGTCTAGTCCCATTGTATGTCAAATAGAAAAGTAAACACTTAAAAATCTATAAAAAAACACAAAACCCAATTTTCCCCAATAAAATACTTATAATTAAAAAAAATTATACATATTTGGTATTGCCACTTCTTTAATAATCTATGCTATACAACTACCATGTTATTTAAACAGCACAATGAATACCATAAAAATAAATAAATAGCAAAAGATTGCCTGAGTTACTGTTTTTGTTTCGTCGGCATCACAAAAAAATTGAACAAAAAGCAATCATAAAGTCATATAAACCCCAACGTGGTACCAATAAAAATATCAACTCTTCACTCAGAACAGAAAAAACAAAAGTTATAGCTCTCAGAATATGGTAATGTAAAAACATAGCTTTTTACAATGATATGGATTTTTATGGATTTTTATGTTTTACTACTTTTACCCAATAGGTAAAAGTAGTAAAACATAGAAATCCATAAAAATCAATATCATTGTAATCGTGTTTACTCGCATTGCTTAGTTAACATGTGATTTATACTGCACGGTAAACGCTGTAAAAAAAAGTTAACAATGCCAGGATTGTAGTACTTTGTTAATCCTGCCTCCCAAAATCCAGAAGAAAGAGCGATCAAATTGCCAAAGGAATCAGTTATATAAAAAAGTATTTTTTTGTAGTTCTGTAACAGAATAATCTGTTGAAGATGTATCATAAAAAAGAACAATTTACTTCAATGTTACAGGTGTGTGGCAGTCAAGGGGTGGAGGTGCGTGATCTTTTCTCCCTGCCAAGATTGCTACATAATCTAGATATGGCCATGCCAGGAATTCATATAGTTTCAGTGTTTGGTATAGTGCATTCCACAAAAAACATGGCAATGGTGGTGGAGTGTTAAAAGGATATTACTGTAGATTCAGAATATACAGTAGAGCCCAGGTAGGGTGTTACACAGAGATGAGAGAGGTGCATCACTGTGAAAAGCTTTGTTGGTAAAAATAACCTAATCTAATGTGAACAGGCATCTAGTGCAGTTACTGGCACATGGTGGAAGCTTTGTTGTAATGGTTGGACCAAAGGATAAGTCAAGCTTCTGCATTCAGGACAAATTGGAGAGGGGCAAACTTAGTGACGGAAAGTCTAATTTGTAATAAATTATAGCAATAAAGACCACAGTAGTTCAGAGCAACAATAAGAGTTTTGTCTGATTCTACAGTAAGAAAAGGGTAGATTCTGAAGATTTGTGAGATGCATGAGGTTGTATGTCACTGAACAAAGGACATGGAGGACAGACCGGATAAGTAGTTGAAGATAGCAGTAGAAGAAGCTGGGCCACCGTTCGCAGAGAAATATTCCCTGCAGCTAACAGCTAAGACAAACAGAAACAGCAGATCAGTGATTCATGAGCATGACTTCTGTGTTGCATAGTGCATGGTTAAAAACAATTCATGAAGGTGAGCATGTGAGCTATACATGGATGAGGAAAGGAGACGGGAACTAATATAGATGGAACCAACTTAGGGCATGTCCCCACTGCACTGGTTTTCGGGCGGTTTTTCAGCCGGTTTGCAGTTTTTCAGATCGCCTAAAAAACCGTCCGAAAACTAGCACAATGGTTCTCTATGGAAATCCCGTGCAGCAGTCCCCACTGCATGGGTTTGCCATCCGGCGGTTTTGCCGCCCGCGGGCCGGTCGCAAAACATTGTGAAAGCACAATCTTCCGTCCGGCTTCCGGATAGAATCTGTGCTTCTCAATGTGAATGGGGAGGGCTCATCGCGGAGAAAAGCCGCCCCCGCGGCTGTGGGGACGGCCGCAAAACAGGACAAATACCGGCCGGCAAACCGACCGGTATTTGTCCTGTGCAGTGGGAACGCACCCTTAAGTTATAAAAAGTGTGGTGTCTGCCTGGGGAGTCTGGGGCCCACAGGGGAGTTGATCTTGGGGGCCCACCCTGCAGCTACTGTACATGAAAATATTACCTCTTGATTTTAAGGCCTTTTGGACATACAGTGAAGGAAATAATTATTTCATCCCTTGCTGATTTCATAAGTTTGCCCACTAACAAAGACATGAACAAGACATGAACAGTCTATAATTTTAAGGGTAGGTTAATTTTAGCATTGAGAGACAGAATATCCAAAATAAAATCCAGAAAATCACGTTGCATAAATTATATAAATGTATTTGCATTTTTCTGAGAGAAATAAGTATTTAATTCCCTACCAACCATTAACACTTTTGGCTCCTACAGACCAGTTAGACGTTCCTAATCAAGTCATTACCTGCATTAAAGACAGCTGTCTTAAATAGTCACCTTTATAAAAAGACTCCTGTCCACAGACTTAAATAATCAGTCAGACTCTAACCTTTACAACATTGGCAAGACAAAGGATGTTAGGGACAAGATCATAGTCAAGCATGGAGGTGGAAACATTATGTTCTGGGGGTGCTTCTTTGCGAAGGGCAGAGGACTATTTCACCGCATCACTGGGAGACTGGATGGAGCCATGTACCGTAAAATCCTGAGTGACAACCTCCTTACCTCTGCCAGGACATTAAAAATGAGTCATGGCTGGGTCTTCCAGCAAGACAATGACCCAAAACACACAGCCAAGGTGAAGAAGTGGCTAAAAAAAAGCACATTAAGGTCATGGAGTAGCCTAGCCAGTCTCCATACCTTAATCTCATAGAAAACTTATGGAGGATGTTGAAGCTCCGAGTTGCCAAGCAACAGCCTCAAAAGCTTAATGATTTAGAGATGATCTGCAAAGAGGAGTGGACCAAAATTCCTCCTGACATGTGCACAAACCTCATCATTAACTACAAAAAAAAAGTCTGACTGCTGTGCTTGCCAACAAGGGTTTTGCCACCAATTATTTTTTTGTTTTTGTTTTGTTTTGTATCTTGTTTGCCAGAGGGATCAAATATTTATTTCTCACTGCAAAATGCAAGTAAATTTATATAAATGTATACAATGTGACTTTTTTCTGGATTTTATTTTGGATATTCAATCTCTCAATGTTAAAATTAACCTACCCTTACAATTATAGACTGTTTATGTCTGTCAGTGGGCGAACTAACACTACCAGCAAGGGATCAAATAATTATTTTTGTCACTATAAATGCTTGAATTGTACTACTTAAGGGGAATGCGTCATCAAAAAATGAGTCATTGTTTAAGTCTCATTTTTATGTTAAACACATTTTTAAAGAATTTTTTTATTTTCATTTTACATATCACTTTCAATATTTTTTAATAATTCTTAAGTCTTGCAGTTTTCACTTTGGCCACTAGGCTTTGTTTGCACTGCTTTAACAGCAGTCAGAGAAAGGATTTATAGTAGCTTCATGTACATAGGAGACTTAAGACTGAATCAGTCCCATTCACTTCTATAGGAGAGTTTTCTAGTCATGCTCTGTGACCTGGGAAGAAATCAGTGTGCAGGGAGGTGAAAGGGTGAACCGTGACATCTGCTCTTGTGACTGGTGGATCCTGTGTTATCTATTCACATTGGTGTCTTCTTTCAGTTCGACTGTCTCCGTGTTGATAATGAGCAGACAGCTGAGAATCTTTTTGTACAGAACAGGAAGTGTCAGCCTATTATTAGGCCTACTGGCCAGGGTGAAGACCGCAGGACTTAAGAATTATTAAAAATGATTAAAAGTGATAAGGAAAATAAAAAAAAAATAAGCATAAATTCTTTAAAAATGTGTTGAAGATAAACGTGAGTTAAACAATGTCATTTTTTATGACAGATTCCCTTTAATACAGTGTGCAAAACAGAGCTGTATTATGCAGTACACAATACCAAGTGAGTCACATATCGGTCTGTCTCACAAATCAATCTCACGTGTCTCATCTGTCTGTCTCACACATTTGTCATAGTCTAACATATCATAGATCGACGCGAAGCTAAGTAGCTGCATCCATATACCCTCCACCCGCCATATATACGATATCCACCTCCACGTTTTTCTTGCTCACGCACCTCGCCACTTTCTAAAATAAACAACAACATTATAAAAACAATTAAGAAAATAAAAGTGAAAACCCCTAATCACAGGATCAGGGACAGGGGTACACTCTTTTACAATAAGGGATAAGTGTATGCTGCCGCTATACAAGCGCTAATATAACCTACATCACCGCCATGTAGAGACCACAGAGTACTCAGACTGTCATGGTTTTTCTGAGTAACCTGAGAGAA
Source organism: Phyllomedusa bahiana (assembly GCA_025379985.1). Classification (NCBI taxonomy): domain Eukaryota; kingdom Metazoa; phylum Chordata; class Amphibia; order Anura; family Hylidae; genus Phyllomedusa; species Phyllomedusa bahiana. Next base: position 97,390 of record JAODAL010007966.1, on the reverse strand, counting down.
CGGTGGATCCTCTGGTCACCGTGTAACACTGGTGTAGCCTATGCCAGGGAGCGGAGTCTAAGGGCATGTCCCCACGGCACGGGTTTTCGGCCGGTTTGCGGTTTTTCAGACCGGCTGAAAAACCGGCCGAAAATGAGCACAATTGTGCTCTATGGAAAACCCATGCAGCAGTCCCCACTGCACGGGTTTTGCCGTCGGACGGTTTTGCCGCCGGTGGTCTGGCGGCAAAACATTGTAGAAGCACAATCTTCCATCCGAAAACCGGACGGAATGTGTGCTTCTCAATGGGAGGGGGGAAGGCTCTTCTCCGCTCATCGCGGAGAAAAGCCGTCCCCCCCGCGGCCGTGGGGACGGGCGCAAAACAGGACAAATATTTTTCCTGTGCCGTGTGAACGCGCCCTAAGGGGTTCCTTGTCTTCACCAGTGCCCGCTGCACAGCAAGAAGGGCTTTGCTGCTGGGAACCCACAGGTTGCTAACCTCGACCTGGGTACAAGCGGTGACAGCCGAAGGACAAGGCATAGACCACAGGAGGAAGCCGGAACGTGGAGCAGCAAGATGAATGGACTGGCAAGCAGGAACGGCAAGAACAGCTGGTAGCAAGTGGAAGTAGCATAACAGGATTCGTTAGAGAACGCACAGCAGAGCGTAACTAGGGAATGGACACCAAGAACTGGGTGCAGAAAGCAAGAAACTGAATCCCTAGAAAGTCCCTGCAAAATGGGCATTGGAGGAAACATAATACCTGTTGTGCCCTGGCCCTCTATATCCAGGGAACCGGCATGCGCGCCCCTAGTGGCTGGTAGGGAATGTGCATCTCACAGGATTAAGATGCAGATGGGTCCCAGTTAGGTAGGTTGTAGGTAGGGGAGCCCCAGGTAGATAGGTAATAGGTGGACCCCATGTAGGTATATGCTCGTGGTCCCCAAGTAGGTGGTAGGTAGGGCCCCATTACTTATAGAAAAGAAATAAAATTAAATATACACACCTCTCTTCTGTTCCCCCAATGCTATAAGCGGCAGACTGGCTTCAAGACCTATGGCCTTAGGCTTACCAGTCGCTCTGCTCAACTAAGACAACACAGGCTCGGGAATCAAGGGCATTCTGAGGTAGGATGTGGTGGCAGCAGTAGTTCTAGCACTGGAGCTCAGGACTCACCAGGGATTTTACTGACTCCCTGGTGGGACAGCCTAAGTCTGAATATAGGAGGTAGATTGAAAAGCAAGGAACAGCTAAAATAATGACAGAGGCAGCTACCATTATAATGGGGAAGCAGCCCCAATGTCCCAAGGTAACTCTGATACTAAGTGGCTAGTGCAACATTGTGAGTAATGGACTTCAAAGCCAACAGTCACTTTTTTATACCCAATTTGCAAGAAACTGCTGCAGAGTAAAAATATCCAACACATTAAGGACCATCGAGATTATAGTGGTGAAAAATTCAAGTCACTCCGACAATGCATATTGTACCTAACAGCCCTAATGGCCACAATCTCGAGATGGCTACTGTATAGCAATTTGACTTCACCAAGAGTGTGGAAAAGGAAAGTTCCGGCGGTAGTAGATAAAATTATCATCAACATCTGTGTAATCCATACTGTTTGTGACATAAATTTGCAATTAAGCAACATGTGCAAATATTAGATCTCCTCCAGAAGGAAGAGAACTGTCTCTTGTGCCACCTATAGGTAGCTACTAACTAGGACCCTGCAAGTATTTACAAGAGGAAAGATCCCAAAAAAACACTTCTCTACTGTATTTTTGTCTTTGCTAATCCCGTGGGATGTTTCAAGGATTTTTTATATGTCAGCTATTGACTTACAGGGCAGCAACCTATTGATGGAACAAGAAAGACAGTTTTCTTTCTACCTGAGAAGACCTAATTTACATACTCCTTGTCACGGCGCTTGGCGCCGCGGCTCACCGCGGCCGTCCCCCTGCCCTTACTGGGTCCGGCGCGGCTGCCCGCAGCCGTGGTCCTTCTGCGTCTGGAAACCCCGTACTCACCAGTCCCCGCTCCTGTCTCCGGCTCGAACAACCGCCGCGCGCGTACCCGTTGCTTAAGGCGTGCGCGCGCGACGGCTGGATTTAAAGGGCCAGCGCGCCGTTAATTGGTTATTGACGGCCGCTGGTCCTATATAAGGTACACGCTCCCAGCACTCTCTGCCAGTTTGTTGGTGTGTTTACCGTGCGTCTAGAGTGTATTGCTGTTCTGTCCTGATTACCCGTGTACCAGTCCGCCTGCTTATGTTTCCTGAAATTGCCTGTTTGCCGCCTGCCCTGACCGTCTGCCTGTCTCTGACCACGAACCTCTGCCGCCTGCCCTGACTACGTCTCTGGATTACGTCTTTGTACCACGCTGTACCCCGGCCGCCATCGCAAGCAAGTCACATCAGGGGTAACAACCTGGTAGCCTCACGCCGCAGCAAGTCCATCCCGCTTTGCGGCGGGCTCTGGTGAAAACCGGGGGCTACTTAGACTCCATTCCCTGGCGTGGCTTAGCTTTCATCGCTTGCGTTGGCCCAGCGAATCCACTCCTGCGTTACAGTACAAACTGGCCTTGGATTCCACCAGGGTACCTCTGCCTGATCTCCAGGACGTCACGACAGCTGTCGCCCAGCAGAGTCAACGTATCGACCAGCTAGCTGCCATGATGCATAACCTTGCGACCCGTCTGCCTCCACCGGCTGCCGCCTCCGCACCCGTTGCTCTTGCATCCATTGCTCTACCTGCTTCGGCTTCGGGACCCTCTATGCATCTGCCACTCCCCTTTCGCTACGATGGAGACCCCAAGAAGTGCCGCGGGTTCATCAGCCAGTGCTCCATCCACCTCGAGATGATGGGGCGCCAATTCCCTACAGAGCGTGCCAAGGTGTCCTTTATAATCAGCCTCTTGTCTGGAGAAGCCTTGGCTTGGGCTACGCCACTATGGGATCGAGGGGCTCCTCTGACGGCGGACCTCCAAACCTTCCTCCGGGGGTTCCGCACAGTCTTTGAGGAACCAGGCCATACTTCTTCGGCTGCCACAGCACTGCTCCGGCTTCGTCAGGGTGACACCACGGTCGGTCAGTATTCGGTGCAGTTTCACACTCTTGCTTCGGAGCTAGACTGGAATAACGAAGTGTTGGTGGCGACATTTTGGCAAGGCCTCTCGGGGCGAATCAAGGATGAACTCGCCGCTCGGGATCTACAAGCTGCTTTGGATGACCTAATCCATTTAGCCACCCGAGTGGATAGTCGCTTCGCCGAAAGGCAACAAGAGCTCCGCCTTCAACGGGAAACCGTCCATCCACGCCGTTTCCCCCGCTTGGCTCCCACGTTCCAGCGGTCACCTCTTCCTCCTCCAACGGTCTCTGAAGAGGAACCTATGCAGGTCGAGAGAGCCCACCTGTCCCAGGAGGAACGTTCTCAGCGTCGTCTGAAGCAGCTGTGCTTCTATTGTGGCGGTTCTGGCCATTTCATTGGGGACTGTCCGGTGCGCCCCGGGAAACTTCCGCACCTAGGGCTCATAGGAGAGGCGACCCTAGGTGTCAGAGCGGCCTCTCCCCGTCTGACCATGCCCGTATGTATTGGTGTTTCACCGGACAGCACCTTTCAGGCCACCGCCTTTATTGATTCAGGATTGGCAGGAAACTTCATAAGCCATGAACTTGTGACCAGGTTTCGTCTCCCATTGATTGAGTTGCAGTAAGCCATGTTCGTCTCCTCTGTCAGTGGCGAATGCCTTAAGGACGCTATCCGCTTCCATACTGCCCCCCTCTGCCTGCAGATTGGGGCCCTTCACAAGGAAACGTTGCAACGTCTTGTCCTGCCTCGATCCTCCTCGGAAATCCTTCTGGGCCTCCCATGACTGCAGGACCATACCCCAACCTTGGATTGGAGCACAGGTGAAGTCATGCGTTGGGGTTCCGCGTGTCACTCACGTTGCCTGTCTAAACCGCAACTCGCTCCTCAGGTCGCCTCCCTGAAGTCTGCCAAACGTCCTCCAGGTCTACTTACGCCATACTGGGACTTTGCTGATGTCTTTTCGGAGAGACCGGCCTTATGACTGTCCCATTGACCTGCAACCTGGCTGTATTCCTCCCAGAGGCCGGGTTTACCCCTCTCCGTCCCGGAGACTAAGGCGATGTCTGAGTACATCAAGGAGAACCTCCGCAAAGGCTTCATTCGTAAGTCCTCGTCTCTGGCAGGAGCCGGCTTCTTCTTCGTGGAGAAAAAAAAGACGGGTCTCTCCGGCCCTTCGGGGCTTAAATAAAATTATCGGGGCTTAAATAAAATTACTATAAAAAACCGCTACCTGCTGCCCTTGATCTCCGAACTCTTCGACCGCCTGCGTGGCGCAAAAATATTTTCCAAGCTGGATCTACGCGGTGCTTATAATTTAATTCGTATTTGAGAAGGCGATGAGTGGAAGACGGCGTTTAATACGCGGGATGGCCATTTCGAGTATCTGGTTATGCCATTCGGTCTCTGCAACGCTCCTGCTGTATTTCAAAACTTTGTCAACGAGATCTTCCGGGACCTACTCTACAGCTGTGTTATTGTCTACTTGGACGATATTCTAATCTTCTCTCCGGATCTCGTAACTCATCGCCACCACGTCCGCCAGGTCCTCAGGCGACTTCGCACCCATCAGCTTTTTGCCAAACCAGAGAAGTGTCTCTTTGAATGTACCAGCTTACCCATTTTAGGGTATATCGTCTCTGATAAGGGCCTCCAGATGGATCCTTCAAAACTCTCCGCAGTGTTGTAGTGGCCACAACCAGTGGGCCTTCCGGTCATTCAACGATTCCTGGGGTTTTCCAACTTTTATAGACAATTTATTCCACACTTCTCTACGCTGGTGGCTCCCCTGGTGGCGCTTACTAAGAAGAACGGCAATCCCAAATCCTGGCCCCCTGAAGCTCAAGAAGCCTTCGACAGTCTCAAATCGGCATTCACATCTGCTCCGGTCTTGTCTCGCCCGGACCCGAACCGCCCATTCATTCTGGAAGTGGATGCTTCCTCGGTGGGTGCCGGTGCTGTCCTCCTGCAGAGATCCCCCTCGGGTAAACTGCATACGTGTGGATTTTTCTCCAAAACTTTCTCTCCTGCCGAGAAGAATTATACCATAGGGGATCGCGAGTTACTGGCCATAAAGTTGGCTCTGGAAGAGTGGCGTCACCTGTTGGAGGGGGCTCGTCACCCTATTGACATCTTCACCGACCATAAAAACCTCCTATATCTTCAGTCGGCTCAACGCCTGAATCCCCGGCAGGCCAGATGGTCGCTCTTTTTTGCCCGTTTTAACTTCCTGCTACACTTTCGGCCAGCCGGGAAGAACGTCAAAGCCGACGCCCTATCTCGTGCCTCGGATACGGTGGGTCTTGAGTCTCCTCCACAGCACATAGTTCCTCCTGAACGGCTCGTTGCGGCTGCCCCCGTGGATCTTCAACACTTGCCCCCTGGGAAGACGTATGTGCGCCCTGCCTTGCGGCCCAGAATCCTGAGGTGGGGACATTCTTCCCGAACTGCTGGGCATCCAGGAGTCCATAAGTCTCTTCAGCTGGTTTCCCGTTATTACTGGTGGCCCACCCTTGCTCAAGATGTCAGGGCTTTGTGCTAGCCTGCTCCTCCTGTGCCCAAAATAAGGTTCCTCGCCTCAAACCCGCGGGCCTCCTGCTGCCTCTCCCTGTGCCGGAAAAACCCTGGACCCATGTCGCCATGGACTTTGTCACAGATCTCCCGCCCTCATCTGGAAACACGGTCATCTGGGTGGTGACCGATCGTTTCTCCAAAATGGCTCACTTTATCCCACTGCCTGGGTTACCCTCTGCCCCCCAGCTGGCCCAACATTTTTTCCATCACATTTTTCGCTTGCACGGTCTCCCTTCGCATATTGTCTTTGACAGGTGAGTCCAGTTTATTGCTAAATTTTGGCGGGCGCTGTGCTGTCAGTTGCAGATTCAGCTGGATTTTTCATCTGCATACCATCCTCAAACTAACGGGCAGGTAGAGCGGGTTAACCAGGTGTTGGGTATCTACTTGCGGCACATTGTGTCCGCTCGTCAGGATAACTGGTCCGATCTTCTCCCCTGGGCAGAGTTTTCTTATAACTCTTTAGATTCGGAATCCGCTGGGGCCTCCCCCTTTTTTGTTGTCTTTGGGTTACATCCCCGCCCACCTCTCCCTCTAGCTACCTCGTCTCTTGTCCCTGCCGTGGATGCCCAAGTAAAGGACATCAAGGCTCTCTGGCAACTCACACGACAGGCCCTGCTACGAGCTTCTGCCCGCACCAAGCGTCAGGCTGACAGGTATCGTAGGCCCCCGCCCCTATTTGAGCCAGGCGATAGGGTTTGGTTATCCGCGAAGTACATCCGCTTTAAGGTGCCAAGCTACAAGTTGGGTCCCAAGTACTTGGGTCCTTTTGTGGTACTTCGGCGACTGAACCCAGTCTCCTATAAGCTCCGCTTGCCCCCGACTCTACGTATCCCGAACGCGTTTCACGTGTCCCTCCTCAAGCCGGTGGTGCTGAACCGCTTCTCCCGTAGATCTGTCTCGCCTTCTCCTGTTGCTAATACAGATAACATCTTTGAGGTCAAGGAGGTGCTGGCGGAGAAGAGGGTGAGGGGGAAGCGGGTCTTCCTTATTGACTGGAAGGGCTTTCGGTCCAGAGGAGCGTTCATGGGAACCTGGGGCTTCGGTCCGGAGGAGCGTTCTTGGGAACCTGAGGCCAACCTGTCCCCTGACCTCCTCTCTAAATTCCAAAGGAAGAGGGGGAGAGCTAAGGGGGGGGGGGGGGGACTGTCACGGCCCGCAGCCGTGGACCTTCTGCATCTGGGCTGGAAACCCCGTACTCACCAGTCCCCGCTCCTGTCCCCGGCTCTGACAACCGTTGCTTATGGCGCGCGCGCGACGGCTGGACTGGATGTAAAGGGCCAGCGCACCGTTAATTGGTTATTGACGGCCGCTGGTCCTATATAAGGTACACGCCCCCAGCACTCTCTGCCAGTTTGTGGGTGTGTTTACCGTACGTCTAGAGTGTATTGCTGTTCTGTACTGATTACCCCAGTACCAGATCGCCTGCTTACGTTTCCTGAACTTGCCTTTTTGACGCCTGCCCTGACCTTCTGCCTGTCCCCGACTAGGTCTCTGGATTACGTCTTTGTACCACGCTGTACCCCGGCCGCCATCGCAAGCAAGTCACGTCAGGGGTAACGACCTGGTAGCCTCACGCCGCAGCAAGTCCATCCCGCTTTGCGGCGGGCTCTGGTGAAAACCGGGGGCTACTTAGACTCCGTTCCCTGGTGTGGCTTAGCCATCATCGCTTGCGTTGGCCCAGCGAATCCACTCCTGAGTTACACTCCTTTATAATGTAGCATTACCTGTAGAACTCTATACACCAGCTGGATCTTCTACATGAAACTCAGCACCTCCAGAGCTAACATAAAATTGCCAATGATACTTTTGGGAGCATATATTGTCAATGACATAGATGAAAAGCGTTCTCTACAAAATCTATCTTCTACATAATTTTCTAGTTTTTCCAGTGGTAGGTTCTACTAGTAGTAGTTGCCTAGAAAGCTCTGTGTATCATGTTCATTAACCCCTTAAGGACCCGGCGTTTTTTTTGTTGACACGTTCGTTTTTCCCTCCTCGCCTTCCCAGAGCCATAACTTTTTTATTTTTCCACCTACATAGACACATGAAGGCTTTTATTTTGCGGGACAAGATGTACTTTTTAATGGTGTTATTCACTATACTATAGAATATACTGGGAAACCGCAAAAAAATTCCAAGTGGGACAAATTGTGAAAAAAAAAAATATTTTCGCCATGTTTGCGGGGGTTTTGCTGCCCGTTCGCACTGTAACGGCCGAGTGTTAGCGGCGATTAGCCACTAACACCTGGCGGTTGTGATGGGGGGGGGGTCGCGGAGCGATCTCCCTGCAAAGCCCCTAATGTACCCTGGGACGTACTCATAAGTCCAGGGTCCTTAAGGGGTTAAAAAGCTGCCCTGTTCTGGAACAAGATTCTCTGGACAGATGAAACGAAGGACTCATGGTCCAAAGCATAATCACATCATCTGTCAAACATTTTGGACGTAGTGTTATGGCATGCACAGAACTGAGCCACTGGTATTTAATGTGGATGCAGTTACTGTATGTGCAGCAGAATGAATTCTGAATTGTATAAGGCTAAACTTTATGATCAGACCCAGCTGGATAAAAACCCACAGTCAACCACAAAAGCAACCCATAGAGCTTCTTAACCCTTTAACACCTCCAAAGAAAAAAAATATTACTCTTCATTTTTCTAAACCTCGCCTTCCAAAAACCATAACGTTTTTATTTTTCCACCTACATAGACATATGAGGGCTTTTATTTTGCGGGACAAGATGTACTTTCCAGTGGTGTATTTATATTACCATAGAATATACTGGGAACCCGCAAAAAAATTCTAAGTGGGGAAAAATGTGTAAAAAATATGTTTGCGGGAGTTTTGTTTTTGCGGGATTCAATCTTCGGTAAAAATGATGTGTTATCTGTATTCTACAGGTTGATAAGCATCCAAATATGTAGGGTTTCCATTATGTTTTGGTGGCGTAAAAACATTCCAAACATTTTCTATATTTGAAATTTGCGTTGCGGCGCCGTTTTGTGCGACCAATAACTTTTTTTGTACTAACAGCTACGGACGTCAGTGAGGGTGTATTTTTTGCGGGCTGAAGTGTACAATTTATGGCTAGCAGTTTGGAATGCATGCGACTTTTTTGGTCACTTTTATTTCAAATTTTATAGGAGATGACCAAAAAAAACGCAATTTTTTCGTTTGGAATTTTTTTTCTTCTCTGGTGTTCAGCGTACAGGATAAATGATGTTATATTTCAATAGATCGGAATTTTTCAGACGCGACAGTACCAAACATGTGTAACTATTATTTTATTTTTTTATTTGTAAAATAACAAAAAGGGGGTGATTTGAACTTTTAATACTTTTTAATTTTTTTTATACTTTAAAACATTTTTTTTACTTAAACATTGAGTTCCCCTAGGGTGCTTCACCAGTAGGTAGCGCGATTGTTAATACAGCCTGTGGGGATGTAACTCAGTGGTAGCAAGAAAACACACCGTCCTGGGCGTTCGTTTAAAGTCTCTTGGCGTTTATTTAGCCAGGGTTACACACCACACCGAAAACAAGGCATACAGGCTTAACTTCAGCCCCACAAAACAACATATAAAGTCCTTGTGGATAACTCAAAGTCTCTGGTAGTTCCCAGGGTGCATTCCCCACACAGATCAGGGGAATGTGGTATACAGTGGACGGCTAAGCTGCAGCACAGTCTTCCACCTCTGGTCCCAGTCAGGCCAACTCTCTGACTGAGAAAAACACACCCCACCCATCCTGCTCTTCCTGCCTTAAGTAGGCCACAAGACCAGGCCTGGATACCTGGGAGCAGCCCTCCCACCCTACTCTTTGGACTGCTCCAGAAAAGCCTGACCCAGATCCACTGCCATTCCAGCAGTCATGCTATCAGAAATAAATGTCAGTATCCTATCGATACTGACGTATGGCTATCAGGCTTTACTTCACAGAGATCAGAAACCTCGGTAACACATATCGGCCATCCAACACGGCACTTCGTGCCTCCTCACAAGCCTAATGATTGCATAGACAATGCATAAGGCTGTACCAAGATGGCGTTTTCCACACTTCCTGCCTGGGTTCGGAAGTGGGGCAAACGAGAACATGGCAGCAATGGAAGCCTTCACAAGGCTTCCCGCTGCCATGTCCAGGCATCGGATCCTCGCAGTTACGCTGCGGGGACTCCGATCGGACTGAAGAACGGTGCAAAGCATCGTTTTTCATTCATGCAGATGTCGCGGCCATGTTTGCCACAGCATCTAAATGGTTAAACTGCGCGGGCAGGCAACAACCGCCCCCCCCCTCCCCCCGGCGCTGTAACCGCCGGGTGTTGGCTGCAATTTCAGCTAACACCTGGCGGCTGTGTAACAGGATCACACTGCGATCCTGTTACACAACTCCTTAACGCCACCAGGACGTACCCATACGTCCAGGTGGGTTAAGGGGTTAAAGAAATAAATAGAATATTCTTCAATGGCTGTGCCAGTCAGCTGACCTTAACCTGATTGGTCATGCTTTTCACTTTCTGAAGACAAAACTAAAAGCAAAAAGCCCCACAAACAAGCAGCAACTAAAGGCAGCTGCAGTAAGGAGCTGGCAAAGCATCTCAAGGAAGATAGCTCAGCATTTGGTGACATCCATGCATTACAGACTTCAGGGCTACACAGTGCAGTAAGGTAGTAAAAATAATCCCTATATTTATAATTATCTTAGTCTGTCCTTTTACTTTTGACCCTGTGCAAATGGAGGAACTATGTAAAAATGTCTGCAATTCCTAAAGGGTTAATATAATATTTTTGGTCAACCCTTGAATTGCAGAAGTCTATAAAGAATCACTCCAGATTTTTATTTTTTTTTAAATTCATTAGAAATTGCTTCTAGGTGCACTGTATGTAATGCCAGTAACTTTGCCTATCTGCAGTTGCGTAATGATTTCTGGCTGATGCAACCATTTCTGTTAGGTCACATGACCTGCTCTCTGGTTTACTGAAAGAAACTATGGGCGGCATGCATGAATCTCGCCACGTTGGAGCGCATGTTTCCGCCAGTTTTCCGGCGAAATTTGCGCATCATGTATGTCGGTGCCGAGGTGCGCTCATACATGCGGTGTAAAGTCCGCCGCGCCTCGTCAGTGTGTGAGGCTCAGTGCAGGACTTAGGCGCAGTGCGGTACTTCGACTAATAGTCGCCGCCCGACTTTGTGCGATCATACATGCGGTGAAAAGTCCTCTGCGCCTCGCCAGTGTCTGGGGCGCAGTGCGAGACTTACGCGCAGTGCGGGACTGCGCCTCACATGTTTTCCGATTTGAGACCGGCTGGAAAACAGCGAGAAATCATTAAAGATGTCCGTGCGGCATGGAGTATGAATCAAAAAATCGCCTTTATTAGGTGTAAAACATTCTCTGCAAAAGAGCTCAAACCTACTAAAAAATACATAAAGAAAATCACTTTCCAAAAATCTAGAACGGCGCTATATCGGGAATTTGGATATTGAAAATTGCCAGGAAATACAGTAATTCAAATTCTGTAAGCTATTCTCATTGGTCGGCAGAAACTAGCCAATCAGAATAGGAGCGACAGTGAACCATTAAAAATTTTGGAGAAGTATTGACCAATCAAATCAAAGGCGGGACAGTTCAAAATACAGTAAAAATGCAGAAAAGAGCTGATTGGTTGAGCTAGCAGGAGCTTGGCAATTTCCCGGCCAATCAGAAAGGAGCGACAGGGACCCATTTATAACCTATGGAGAAGATTGACCAATCAAATTCAAAGGCGGGACAGTTCAAATACAGTAAAAAGGCAGAAAAGAGCTGATTGGTTGAGCTAGCGGGGGCTTGGCTATCCGGCCAATCATAGGTGAGCTACTTTGTCCCATTGTAGTTATGGCCCGATCGGGGCAATGAAATCTCGGCTCTCAGCGCGGGGCGGCATGGAGTTTTGATTACAAAAATCGTTTTTATTAAGTGTAAAATATTATCTGAAAAAGAGCTGAAACCTTCTATAACCATTAATATATCACAGTTCAACAAAAGAACCCCAATATAAAATATAACTTTTAATATATCATGTTAAAAACATCACAAAAACCCCCCTCAATGCAAAAAACTCTAGAGATAAATACATACAATACAAACATATACTACCACAAATTACCATCTACTAAGGGTATAAAGGAACACTGATAGGGGGTATCTTTACTCACGGTACCGGTGCTTCGTGATTCCCAGCTGGTTATACAAACGAGAAGATTATCCCAATCTATATGTTCCAAAACAAAGGCAGTCCCACATAGGCAAAAACAGAAAAAATCCCTACAATTGCCCTATTATAAATCCTATCACAGATGATCTGGAGTAATCGCCCCGATGAGGGCGGCCCCAAGGACTCTAACCCTAAAATGCCCTATACTTCCCTATCAAGGGCTACTTATATAGTAGATGGATATGGTAGATATGATGAAAGAAAAAAATAAAATTACTCCCAAATTACTCCGACGCGTTTCTTCCATTAATCAGGTTCATCTGGGGAGACCAAGATAAACGATGTTGCGTCATGATGAGAGGACGTCTAACTAATGCATAATGGGACCCTCTTTAAATAGAGCTTCAAAACCATGTGCCGTAGCTTACCATCAAATTGCCGGTAAGAGCGCGATCTCGGCGTCTTCCGGTTGTGATGACAACTTCCGGTTACAGCCGCATGCGCCTGCTCAATATGACTCTCAATAGCGTCGGCGTTCTTAAACCTCTACGGCGCATGCGTTCGTTTCATTATCCCGCGCATGCGCCTGGTCATACCAAAGCGGCATGACCGCACCTACTAAATACACAAAAACGGCGCACACCAAGAATGCATAAAAGAGAGCCAGCATCCATGCACATCTAATCTATTTGTCCACAATTCTGATATTTATAGTCAAAGATAGAACAGTTTATCTATATAGATATGCTTAAGTGCAAGGGTGGTATAAATATGCAAAAAGTAAGCTGCAATATTACTTACATAATAACAAGATGCAAATATTAACCACTATTCAAAGATAAAGATAAAGAAGAAGCCACCACACACAGCAATGAAGAAAAAAAGAGAGGGTATATAGAAAAAGGGAAAAGTACATACAAAAAAAAAATGTCCTCTCATCATGACGTAACATCGTTTATCTTGGTCTCCCCTGATGAACCTGATTAATGGGAGAAACGTGTCGGGAGTAATTTGAGAGTAATTTTATTTTTTTCTTTCATCATATCTACTATATCCATCTACTATATAAGTAGCCCTTGATAGGGAAGTATAGGGCATTTTAGGGTTAGAGTCCTTGGGGCCGCCCTTGCATTGAGGGTTTTTTTTGTGATATTTTTAACATGATATATATTAAAAGTTATATTTTATATTGGGGTTCTTTTGTTGAACTGTGATATATTTGCTATACCCTAAGTTTATCATTTGTGTGTCAGTGAAGGCTTCTATAAACATTAATCAATCAAATCCATAACAACACGTTTGTCGCCGAGACCGGCGCAACATCACGAATTGCTATATAGAGAATTGCCGGGAAATACAGTAATTCAAATTCTTTAAGCTCTTCTCATTGGTCGGCAAAAACCAGCCAATCAGAATAGGAGCGACAGTGAACCATTATAAGCTATGGAGAAGTATGGACCAATCAAATGTAAAGGCGAACAGTTCAAAATACAGTAAAAAAGGCAGAAAAGAGCTGATTGGTTGAGCACAGGCGGCAGATATGAATCCACCAATCATATGTAGTGCGTCTATTTTGAATGGAGAAAGAAGGGCGCAATAGAAGGGCGCCCTAAAAGTTATTACTGTCTATGGGAAATATTCTAGTACTGTGATTGGTTGGGGGGAAGAGGGGCTCATCCAGCTTAGCCAATCAGGGGCTGAGCTACCTTCTCATCGAGTTCTATGGGGAAAAGCAATGGAAAGCGAGCTCTGTTTGTGATTGGCTAAGTTAAAAGAGGCACGGTTATTTGGACCAATGGGAGAGCGAGCGAGCAACGCTCCAATGGGTTTTCTAATGCAATCTGTAATAAAACTGTACGTGCCCGAAATAAAATGATAATACTCCCGAAGTTGTATAGATCTCTATATAAAATTAAAAATAATATGGGGGGAACGAAAAAAATATATAAATACAATAAATTAATTTTTATTTCTTTATTTTATTTAGCCAATGATCAATAGTATTGGTGTAACGAAAATAAAGAAATAAAAATCCATTTATTGAATTAATTTTTTTTTCTCGTTACCCCCATATTATTGTTCATTTTATATAGAGATCGATACAACTTCGGGAATATTATTTTATTTCGGGCACATACAGTTTTATTACAGATTGTATTAGAAAACCCATAAGAGCGTTGCTTGCTCTCCCATTGGTCCAAATAACCGCGCCTCTTTTAACTTGGCCAATCATTAACAGAGCTCGCTCTGCATTTCTTTTCCCCATAGAACTCTATGAGAAGGTAGCTCACCCGCTCATTGGCTAAGCTGGATGAGCCCCTCTTCCCCCTAACCAATCACAGTACGAGAATATTTCCCATAGACAGTAATAACTTTTAGGGCGCCCTTCTATTGCGCCCTTCTTTCTCCATTCAAAATAGACGCACTACATCTGATTGGTGGATTCATATCTGCCGCCTGGGCTCAACCAATCAGCTCTTTTCTGCCTTTTTTACTGTATTTGAACTGTCCGCCTTTTCATTTGATTGGTCCATACTTCTCCATGGCTTATAATGGGTCACTGTCGCTCCTATTCTGATTGGCTGGTTTCTGCCGACCAATGAGAAGAGCTTAAAGAATTTGAATTACTGTATTTCCTGGCAATTCTGTATATCGCAATTCCTGATGTAGCGCCGGTCTCGGCGACAAACGCGTTGTTAGGGATTTTATTAATGTATGTTTATAGAAGGTTTCAGCTCTTTTTCAGATATTTTACACCTAATAAAAAAGATTTTTTTTAATCATACTCCATGCCACACGGTGCTGAGAGCCGAGATTTCATTGCCCCCATCTCTCCATTGACTACAATGGGGCAAAGTAGCTCGCGCTCTGATTGGCCGGGATAGCCAAGCCCCCGCTAGCTCAACCAATCAGCTCTTTTCTACCTTTTTACTGTATTTTGAACTGTCCCGACTTTGAATTTGATTGGTCAATATATCTCCATAGGTTATAATGGGTCCCTGTCGCTCCTATTCCGATTGGCCAGGACTGCCAAGCCCCCGCTAGATCAACCAATCAGCTATTTTCTGCCTTTTTACAGTATTTTGAACTGTCCCACCTTTGAATTTGATTGGTCAATATTTCTCCATAGGTTATAATGGGTCCCTGTCGCTCCTATTCTGATTGGCCAGGATTGCCAATCCCCTGCTAGTTCAACCAATCAGCTCTTTTCTGCATTTTTACTGTATTTTGAACTGTCCCACCTTTGATTTTGATTGGTCAATACTTCTCCATAGGTTTTAATGGGTCACTGTCGCTCCTATTCTGATTGGCTGGTTTCTGCCGACCAATGAGAATAGCTTACAGAAATTGAATTACTGTATTTCCCGGCAATTTCCAATATCCTAATTCCTGATGTTGCGCCATTCTAGATGTTTGGAAAGTGATTTTTTATTTTATTATTTTTTAAGGTCTGAGCTCTTTTTCTGATAATGTTTTACACCTAAAAAAGGCGATTTTTTTGGAATCATACTCCATGCTGCACGGAGCTGAGCGCCGAGATTTCTGTTGCGATCCTCTATATGTTTCCTCTCATGTTCCGCTCTCGCTTCACTTCGCCTCCGCCGGAGCATTTAGACCAGAATCAACCCGGTCTGCCTGTCGGAGCTGGCGAGCGCTGCAATGCGCCTCACGTTGCCGACCCGCGATCGTACATGCCTCGGAGTTTTCGAATGAGCCGCGTCCCGCCCCAGAACGCCCACACCGCGCACATTACATGCCCCTTCATGTGAGGCGCATCCGAAAGTGGCAAACACTGCGCCTAACATCGCATCCCTGCGTCCGACAGGGGATTCGGGCCGTGAGGCGCAGGATACGCCAGAAAACAGGCGTAAATCCCGTTCATACATGTCGCCCTATACTTCTGATGCTGAAAGAAAGTCAGTGTCTCTGTGTATTCATATGGCTAACTTTGAACTTGACATAAGAATGCATAAAGAGATTCGTTTCCGGGTTATACAACCACGCTGTGTTTCAGCAACTCAGAGATGCTCACATGACCCACTGGCAGCAGTGAGAAATCATGTATGCAGCTGGAGGGAGGTAAAATTACTAGCACTACTGTGTACTTAGCAGCAATTTCTGATGAATTAAAGGGAAAAAAAAACACTGCAGTCTTTTAAATAACAGAATAGTGACTATAAATAACAGAATAGTGACTTTGTTTCAAATCCATTGTTGTGGTGTATGTGTCATGACCGTGCATTTAGGCCGCAACGCAGTCCTCCGTCCGTAAGGTACGGCACACACTGCGCTCTTGGCCATGATTTATACCTGTATTGTGCATGTTTTCTGCACTGAACATGGTCTGATTCTGTTTTGACTGGGTTTGATGGACATCCTTGCCACATCCGTCTGGTTCTCTCTTAGGGCAAGGCTGCAGATCATTCTGTTTGAGTGGTGAGTGACAGCTGCCTGCACCACTCATCTTCATCGCCTCTTTGTCTGAGTTCTGTGTGGTCTCGGTGTCAGAGGGCCGGTCCAATCATGGCCTGGATCAGGACTCTGACATCCCTTAACTAGACCACTTCTGATGAGTTGCATTGCCGGTCAGTGGCGTAGCTACAGGGGTCGCAGTGGTTTCACTTGCGACCGGGTCCCTGAGCCAGGGGGGCCCATAGACCTCCCTCGCCATACAGCTGCTTCGCTGGGTAATATGGATCCAGCAATACAGAGCTCACAGCCACCGCATGAGTTGTGCAGGCAGCGGCTGAGTCAAAGCATCTGCTTAGATCACCGAAGGCATTGGTGCGATGCAATAATGTCATAACGCCGCTGCCTGTACTAGGCCCGAAGCCTATTGCTAGGCTTGAGGCCTAGTAGACGCCAGTGCTGGCATCCTAGAGAGGGCGCCGTGATGAAATCATGCCACCCACTCCAGATTCAAAGAGCGGAGTTCTGTGGGGGGACAGTCGGGAGAGCTGAGGTGAGTATTTTTTTTATTATTTTAATAGGGGGAGGAGGGGCGGAATACCTACCCTAAGTGGTCCTAACTATCTACCCTAAGTGGTCCTAACTACCTACCCTGAGTGGCCCTAACTACCTACCCTGAGTGGCCCTAACTACCTACCCTGAGTGGCCCTAATTACCTACCCTAATTACCTACCATAACTGGCCCTATCTACCTACATAACTACCATAAGGGCCCTATCTACCTTCCTACCTACTGCTAGGTGCCCTACCTACCTGCCTACCTACCGTAAGGGGCCCTATCTACTTACCTACCGTAAGGGTCCTATCTACCTGCCTACCTACCAGAAGGGACCCTATGTATCTACCTGCCTGCCTACTAGAAGGGGCATATCTACCTGCCTGCCTACTAGAAAGGGCATATCTACCTGCCTGGCTACTAGAAGGGACATATCTACCTGCCTACCTACTAGAAGGGGCCCTATCTACTTATCTATTTATAAGAGGGGCGCTATCTACTTACCTACCTACTAGAGGGGGCCCTTTCTAATTACCTATTTACTAGGGGGATCTCTATCTACTTACCTACCTACTACAAGGGGCCCTATGCTGAAGAGTGAATTTACCTACTTAATAGGAAGAGTCTGTCTACTTATCTGATTAATTTTAAGGTCTAACCTACCTGAAAGAAGCATCTTCCTATCCGCCTGTCTAATCTAGGGGGGCTGTCTACTATATGGGTGGTGTTCCCATCTACTGGTGGCACAAATGAGGGCCCTGTAGTTGGTTCTGGGAACTTTCATTGTTTGGAGTCTAACATGTTTATGTGGTAAATTCTGCAGTGACCAGTTGTAGCTGGGAGAAATCTTCATGTTGATCTGGACTGGATGAAGAAAGAAAAGTGAAAGAGAACGACTCATCAGAAAAACATCACCTTTGAGTTCCTAAATGTAACTGTCCTGTAATCACTTATATGGCTGCAGAGCCTATGTACAACTGGTATCTTCCACTGTATGGTCACTGTATGGTGGTAATAGTGGTCTTAGTGTAATAATTTATATTCAGTAACAGTACGATGGTATTATTTAAACTGTTTATGGTGGAGATATGTGGTCAGGGTATGGCGGTATTATTTGGTCCTTGTATATTGTTATTATTGGTCTTGATATATTGATTTGGTCAGTTACTGCATGATGGTATTAGTCACTATATGGTAGTGTGGCTGTATTATTAGGTCATTGTATATTGTTATTGGTAATTTTCGTCTTGGTATACTGGTTTGGTCAGTAACATTATGATGGTATCAGTCACTGTATAGTGATGACAATGTTTTACTGACACCCACAGAATACGGATAACATGTCAATTGAGCTGTTCAGCATAAACTCCAACAAAAACAAAACCCATAAAAAAAAGGCACAATTGCATTTTTTTCTGTTCAACCCACAACATTTTTTCATTTTTGGGGGGAAGGGAGGGATAAGAGGGAACAGACACTTTGGCTGTATAACTTGTTTTTTCTTTGGCCCCATATGAAATTAATTTTCTTCTATTTGAAAT
The DNA here is from genome assembly GCA_025379985.1 of Phyllomedusa bahiana. NCBI lineage: Eukaryota > Metazoa > Chordata > Amphibia > Anura > Hylidae > Phyllomedusa > Phyllomedusa bahiana. The sequence continues at coordinate 79,061 of JAODAL010007966.1, read as the reverse complement.
TCCTTTTAATAGAAATTATTTTCCGCAGCATGTTACACCGCAGAAATCTGTCACATCAAGTAGGGAACCTGTTGTTGAAAAGTATTGGTCCACAGACTAAGTCTGGGAGTAGGGGGGCACCGAGCTGACGTTTTGTACCCGGGCCTACTCCCCTGTTACCAGTTATTGCCTTCAATTGAGCTTGATATATGGGTTGGTTTTCTTGGTATTCTGATTTTGTGTCTGCCTATTTGACATACGTTTATTGCCTGCTGATTCTGTACCTTTTCGGCTCTCTCTGGTTCTGACCCATTTTCACCTGACCCTTCTTCTTTGTGTTTGCCTGTCTTGTCTGTTCAGTGTTTGCGCGTGTTCAGGGTAGAGACTGCCACCCAGTTGTCGCCAACTGCTTAGGGCTGGCTTGACAAGCAGGCAGGGACAGTTCTAGGGTGCACTGTCTGCCCCTATCTGTGTACTCTCTCTGGGGGGCCCCTAACAGTACGGAGGCTAAATAATGAAAACTATGTCACTTGCTAAGTGCTTTGGAACCAGCAATATATTTTTCCTTTCTAAAACCCTATAATTCAAAAAGGGGGGGAACGGTGACATATTAAATAGGTAAAGTTCATACTTATATGGTATGTACAGCTTTAGACACAGGAGACAAGCAGGCTGATTGCCCCAGTGTCATAGCTAGAGCTACCTAGTGCAAGCTATCTCCCCATCAGAGGAAGCAAGATAGAATGGTGATGCACCCTCCAGCCAGGGATGGTTCCTTCCAATGCTCCAGCAGGGGGTTAACAACCAAAAAAGATACTCGGCTTTCAGAAGAAAGGTGTCACCCCCAAAAAAGTGCAACTGGAGACAGATCAGCCATCTCTACCCATGTAAGTATGCTGCCACTGGACTGCCCCATAGCCTAAGAAAAATATCTGCTGCTCTTGAAGGATGATCAGGACTGTAAATAGCCTTCACAAATTGCTGAAAAGTAGAGTAAATACATAAAATAAAGGTAAATAAATAAATTTGTTAGGTTATTAGTGATGGTATACGTAATTAGTGTACTGAGTAATTACATGTTCAGAGCTAATCAATTAACCAGTGGAAAGGACACAGATAATTTGCTGGAGTGGTCTGATAATGAGTTAGCTTTTCAAATCACCCTATAAAATTTAACTGTATGCTAATACATTACTAAAAAGTGTTGAATAGTTATCCCTTAATGGGATTAAAAAAAAGTAAAAAGTGTAGAAAAAATAAAATTACACACAAAAAAGACAAACCTACACATTTTAGGCATCTACACAACCAAATAACCTGTAGAATTAATCTAACAGGTTATTTGGTGTGAAAAGTGAATGATATAAAAAAAATTATGCTAACACTGCAAAAAAAATAAAAAAAATTCTGCAGTAATTTATTGTAAACATAAGCTATGCACCCAAAAAATAAAATTTCTCTTACATAAAAAAGTCTTCATACAACTGCGTCACTTAAAAATAAAAAAGTTATGACTGTTGAAACTCAGGGAGGCAAAAACTAAAACATTTAATTGGTCACTGAGGTCTTTTCAGGCGTGGGGCTTAAAGGGATATCTATTTGGAGGTCGCTTTAGAACTAATCATCAGCAAGGCAGGGACAATGGCACCGAAACCCCACCTTTTTGAAAAATTCCAACCAATGACCCTAACCAGATGCATGGTCCCTGCATGCACCAACACAACACAGGCGTTACTGGTGTATATTAGGATGTATTTATATAAAATAATATATTGTATATACAAAAATACATACAAATAGCAAAAAAAAAGTATTTTCTATGGATAATGCCTCTAAATAATGGTTATATAGTTATCCCATAATTTCGCTATGTAAGCAGCAAATGTTATCATTATACTCTTATTGCACAAACCAGTATACCTAGACATTTTTTTAAAGGGAACTGTTTATAGAAAGCCAAAATAATAACGCCAGATCAGTCAATTTTGCAGTACATAGTGATAAATAGAAACCACAATACTGTTTGTGAATATAAACCATAATTCTACTACCAAAATTTCTACCATACAATCACCATATAGGAGTAGTTGTACACAGAGCTTTGCGGATAGTATCAGCCTTCAGCTGACAAATTTACCTTGGCTGGTTATAAAAAAAAAGGGGAGGATTCTCATATCATTTTCTTTTTAGAATTTGCTTAAAGGCCTGTTCCCGGCTTTTTTTGGGGGGATGTTTGGAGCCGTTGTGCCCCGTTTTTGCGCTGCAGTCGGCCCCATCCGTCTGTAAAATTTTGCCCCCGATTTCTGCATGGGAACTGCGCATATTAAGACTGAGCTGCACTGGACTGCAGTACAAACCTACATCAAAATACATACAACATGTTACCGATTTGTCACTATGTAATTCCTAATAAAAAACACTGCAGACAATACACAGCAACCCTTTACCGAAGAGTGTAAAATGCAGTCACTCCAGGGAAGTAGGAGGGCCAGGGCCACACAGCAAAAGCAGCCCATGGGGGACTTAGTCCCTTTTTTTCTATTTACACTAGAAATCAAAATCAAGTTATGATCTATTGCGGGATACAGTAAAGGATATGTTACATGGAAACTTTGATTGTATTGGTTAAATGATCCAAAAACGGGACCCCAAAAGTGTGGCACATTTTGGTACGTTTTTTGGAACTGCAGAAAGTCTTCTATTGTTTCTATGGGCTTTTCAGTGTGTAAAATGGGTCAAGAATTGACATGTCAATTCTTTGAATTGCATCCGTTTCACGCAGTGCAAAAACGTATGTAAAATACGTATCATCTGAACGATGTACAATCAATTAATACACCCGAACTTGTTTTAAATAAATTTTTTTGGGGGGTTTGTTTTTCGGTACATAGAACATACCCAAAAATGTATTTGACAAATGACGTGTGAACATACCCTCAGAGTTGACACGCCACCTGTGCCCTCCTCCAGCCTCCCTATGAGCATGTTTTGTTTTACTTTAACCCCTTACCGACATATAAGAATGTCATGATATTGTAAGGTCCTACCTGGCACGCTTAAGCCGTGTTCACACGGCTTATTCAAGACGGAATTGCGAGCCGGATTGCGCTCGCAATTCCGGCTTGAAAAAGGGGCGGTGGGCGGGGGGGCGGCCCGCCCGGCCCCCAGACTTCCATTATCCCCGGCGCGTATTGCACTTGGTTATGTGCATGTCAATTTTCCCCGCCCCCCGGATTCGCCCAGCGGGGGGACGACGGAATCCCCTGTTTTCTATGAGAGCAGTGGTTTTCCGTAAAATTTCTGCGCGGATTGGCGCCGTACTCAGCGCAAATCCCGGGGCAGTACGGGGCCAGTCCGCGCCCAAAAAAAAGCGGTGTGAACGGCCCCCAATCAGTAAAATTCACTAAATAGGAGGCTGGTACTGGCTGCTAATTGCAGCTAACACTCACCACTAACAGAAGGGAATGGAGCCGACTGCTGTTTAACCATTTAGATGCTGTGGCAATCGCAGCATCTAAATCAGTGTTTCTCAACTCCAGTCCTCACACCCCACCAACAGGTCGGGTTTTTAGGATCTCCCACAGAATGCACTGACAATAATTATATCACCTGTGCAATACTAATTATATCAGCTGTGTAATACTGAGGAAATCCTGAAAACGTGACCTGTTGGTGGGTCTTGAGGACTGGAGTTGAGAAACACTGCTCTAAATGAATGGAGAAATGGTGCCACACAACGTTCCTGGCTTCATTTGGCACCCTCTAATGAAGGCTTTCAACCGCCGTGTTAAAGGGATAAGGGTATGTTCACAGGGTATTTGCGCTTCAATACACCCAACATGCTCCCCACAATTACGGTAATTCATAGCTCTCCCCCAGCATACACTACACGCATATTTTACGCCGGGGGAGAGAAGTGACATGTCACTTCTTCATGGCGTTTACGCACCGTAGATAATGAAAGTGAATGGGGCCGGCCCCCCCTGTGCTGAACAGTGCGTACATCTAAAACACCCAGCGTACTGCAGCGCAAACAGTACGCGCCGCAGTACGCCATGTGAACATACCCTAAAGGTTCAATTACTTCCTACCATCTTTTAACACCCTTTGGTTTTGTTTATACAATGCAAAAGGGTATACATGCAATCGAGCGCGAGTGGTCAATTGTCAAAGCTAAATTAAAAAATATATATAAAATAAAGAAAAAAATACTAAAACTTCACATTCCCCCCCTTTTACAATTTAAAAAAAGCTGCACTTACTTATCACCACATCCATAAAAGTAAAATCTATTAAAATAGAACTTCATTTATCCCATACGCTGAACATTGTAGAAGAAACAAATTCCCAAAATGGTACTAAGAAAAACTACACTTTAGCCCACAAACAAAAAATTAGCCCTCACTCAGGTCCATCGGTGTAAAATCAACAAATGTCATTGGTCGCAGAATAAGGTATCCACAGTGAAAATGTAAGAAATAGAGAATGTTTGTATTTTTTTTAGAAGTACTAAAACCCTATATATTTGGTATCATTGGAATCATACCGACCCGCAGAATACAGATTATACATCATATATACCAAAGCGTGAACATTGTAAAAGCAAAACCTCCACAAACATGGTGCAAGTAAATTTTTACATTTTACCCCCACTTAGAATTTTTTTTGTGGTTTCCCAGTACTTTCTATGGTACGATCAATGGCACCAAGAAAAAGTACATCTTGTCCCACAAAAAAGGCCTCATATGTCTATGTAGATGGAAAAATTAAAAAAGTTATGGCTCCAGGAAGGTGGGGAGGAAAAAACACAGACATATTATTATGACCAGCTGTCAGGAAGAGGTTAAGCAATATTTACACAAAATAGCGGTCACTGTGTGGTCTGGTGTACTAGGCATCCTCCCCCTTAGGCTAGGTTTACACTGCATCGGACAAAACACGGGCGAAAGTCGATGTGCGACCCCTGTTTTTGTCACGTTTTGCGCGAAAACCACGGTCGGTTCTCGTTTTTTAGCCGTCGGCCCATACATTTCATTGCATGAGAAGACGATGAAAAAACTAAAGACGCCCGCAGGTTATACAACACGTTGTATAATACGCCGGTGCCAGAAGACGAGCTGGAAAAAGCTACCTGTGTAGACTACAGGTAATTTTTTATATTGTCGTCTATGGGGCTGCCTGAATGGTCATATTTATGGTGCTTTTAAAATCCTAAAACCGCTGAACATACGAGCGCATTGCTATGCCGTGGAGACAAAGTCGTTTTCTCTGCATGGGGTTGTGTCAGCAGCCAGTTTCCTGACCTGTAAAGTAGAAGAGAGAGCGGAGGTTGGTGTCCCCCCCACCCTCCAATACACCTGTAGCTGGTAAAGTTTTTCTGAGGACCCCAGGTGGGATAATGTCTACTTAGAGACATGAAACTTGTTCTCTGGGCCCTCTCTAGCAGGAGAAGAAGCATGATACTTATTGCAAGGTTTCTGTCCTCATGTCTTTCCTCCCCTCCATCAAATCAAAGCCAGGCTCCTTCTGTGCAGCTTGCTGATTACCCATACCTCCCAAGTGTCCCTATTTTGGAGGGACAGTCCCTATTTTTAACCCAGGTCCCTCTGTCCCTCTTGGCTCTATAAATGTCCCTCTTTTTCATTTAAGAAACAGATTTGCGTCAATAAACTGACTATCTTGCTTTAAAAAGTATATGATTGCTTCCTCGCTGTATATTACATAACAATTTACTTAATATTTCTTATTGGATACAATACAATCCTGAAAATGTGTCTCTTTTTGGCTAAAAAGTTGGCATGTGTGCGTTTGGGTGTGGTTAGAGGCGTGTCTTGGTGTTATGTCATGTGTTTGGGCAAGTTTAGAGGCGTGGCCTGACGTGTCCCTCTTTGCAATCTCTAAAAGTTGGGAGGTATGTGATTACCCATCCCCCAGGAGAGTACCTGTGAGTACTGGGCAGCTATGTTAACATTGTCTACAGCATGCTTTCACACTCAAGCAGCAGAATGTTTATCTTACCTCATCCTTGTCTGCAGGGACAGGCTTCCCCAGCGGTGCGTTCTGTTTGATGTGTGCAGGGAGTGATGAGTGGACTCCTGTCTGCTGCTCTGTCATCACGCAGCAGCTTTCCAGCACAAGGGGAGGAGCGCTGTTAGGGCTTTTTCACACGAGGTTTACACTCCGTGTTACAAACACTTTAGGATCCGTCTTGGGGTCCGCACTGTCGGTCCCCAAGACGGATCTAACAATTAGCAGTGAGATTCTCATTGCTGTCTATGCCTAACACGGAGCGGCGTTCACATGAGGGATCATTGCTGTGTGTTTCAATAGCGCAGCTGTGCTCCGTCTTGAAAAGAATTGCATGTAAATTCTTTCCAAGACGGAGCCGAGTGTATACTCCGTGTGAACAAGCCCTTAGTCTCCATACCTCTCTCCTGCCGACTGCTGGACGGGAAGTGTATGCAATCCCCCCCCTGTCTCCACCTAAAGACGCCTATGAAGTCTGTGTGGTTTTTTTTAAATATATTTAAATTTTTAAAATGTTTACTGTGAGTGTCGCCCCCTGCTAGGTGCCGCATTCGGCACCCACCCATGAATGCCTAGTGGCAAATATGGCCCTGTCCCCGACACCAGCCCTTGTTGACAATTTTATTTTTTAAAAATGGATCCAACGCTGGTCCGACATAGTCCAAAAAATCCATCATAATCCAACAGGGGAACCTGTAAAAAAAACAAGAAACACTGGGAAAGCTGCAGGAGGGAGCATCCCTGGTGCCCGTAATATAAAAAGCAACTTACAGTTGTCAGCTCCAGACACTTGGCAGCCCAGTACGGATGAGATGTTGAGTATGTTTTAACTGTTTACGCATCCTGAGGACATGCAAATAGTTTTAAGAGAACCTGTCACATAGGTTATGCACAGTATAGGCTAGTGTCAGACCTGCTGTTTCCAGCGCTGTGCCCCTTGTTCTGTAAGATGCTGCCGTTTCAGAGCATTTACGGTGACATGTATTTTGACGCCCAGGCAACAATCTTTTTGCAAATCCATAGTTTACTGCAGTTTGTTGTACATATGCAGGTTGTTTCACATGGTTGTGTTTTCTGACTGCACAGCAGGTGCATTTATGTCCTGCTCTCTGCTTCAGTGAAATCAAATCTTTTGGTTCTGGAGTATTGGTAGCAGGTACAGTAAAAGTTATATCAGGGTAAAAAAAAAAAAAAAAGTACATTCTTATTGTTTAAAATGATATAACTATGCTATGTGGGGTAGAATATTTTTAAAGTAACAACATGTAAAGAATAATGTATTTGTTGCAATTTATTTTCTTAACCCAACTTTCAAATAATATTGTTTTGTGCTTCGCAATTTCCAATTTTATAAATTAAAAATGTTTCCTTTGGTAATACATATAGAGCTGCCTAGAACTTTTACTTACCTGACTGGTGCTGCTCTGAAAATCCCATGCTGTAGTTGAAGCCCTAGTTGGCTATGACAGTGAAGCAACACTGAAATGAACCATCTGCAATTCATCATAGGACACAGTTGGTTGTAGGGGGGTCTGTGGTAAACGTAACAATTGCCCAATTTCCTAATGGGCCTACCGAGAACAGTAACCTTAAGGCAGGTTAAAAACATTTATCAGTTACCAGTACGTGGTGAAAGAAATTTAGAAATCAATGTCATTTTTGCTAAAATGTCTGTAGTACCATTATTTATTACATAAAGTACATGTAGCTAAAGGGTGAACTGATTATTGGGTTAGTAGCAGTAATATTAAGAATAGTTTCATACTGGATGTACCTAACACTACTTAAACAGCTCTGCATAAATCAAGGTCAGATCATCCAAACACAACTTTCATTTTGATTTGCTGTAGCAAAGCAATCAAACCGTGATTCTGGGTAAAAAAAAAAAAAAAAAGGGTATTATGCCTGAGCTGCTTTTGACATCGTGTAGAGAAATGCTTTACAGCAGCTTTAGGAGCCTGTGAACAGAAGCAGACCCATTGACTTCTACAGGAGAGTTGTCTAGGCATGATCTGTGACCTGGGAAGAAATCATTGTGTAGGGATGCGGAGAGGGTGATCTGTGACAATCTCCTATTGTGATTGGTGGATCCTGTGTTATCCATACACATAGACGTCACCTTTCAGTGTACTCCCACCTGTGCTGATAATAAGGAGACTGCTGAAAAGCTTTCTCTACAGAACAGGAAGGGTCAGACTACTATAAGGCCTAATGGCCAAATTGAAAACTGCAGAATTTCAGTGTGTTTAACCCCTTACCACTGCAGCCAGTTTCGACCTTCCTGATAAAGCCCCCATTTTTTTTTTTTTTTAAATCTGACATGTCTCACTTTATGTGGGAATAACTTTTTAATGGTTTTTACCTATCCATCTGAGTCTGAGATTGTTTTATCATGACACACTGTGCTTTAAGTAACACATTATGGTCCATACAATTTACTTGTGAAAAATATCAAAATACCATGAAAATTTTGAAAAAATTTGCCATTTTCACAACTTCAAAAATGTCTGTGTTTTAGACAGTTATATCACACAAAATAGTTTAAAACTAGCATCTACCATATGTCACACCTTATGTTGTCATCATTTTTAAAATGTCTTTTTAATTTTTTACAAAATTAGGGGGCCTAGAAATTTACTAGTAATTTTTAAAAATTTCCATAAAATTTGCAACAGATTTTTTAGGGACCATCCCAATAGTCATGTGGCTTCTGAGGAGCCTGTATGTTAGACACTGCCTTAAATGACTCCATTTAAGAAATTGAACCCCTTTAAGTATTCAAAACAGCTTTAGGAAGTTTGTTAACCCATTGGGAATGTCATAGAAATTAAAGCAAAGTGGAGGTGAAATTTCAAAATTTTACTTTTTTTGCAGATTTTCAAACAATTTTAAATGATTATTTACTGGAACACAGTAGATTTGACCAAGAAAATGCAACTCAATATTTATTCCCCCAATTCTGCCATTTTTAGAATTATTCCATATTTAGACCTAGTTTGCTATTTTATCCCCAAGAAGCCTCAGAATAGGGGGAGCACCAACTGAATTTGTGGGTCTCATTTTCATTAAGATTTTCTTTAGGCACCATCTCAAGTTTTTGGACACCCCAAGAGTTGAAACTTAATAAACACTCCATAAAAAGACCTCATTTAGGAAACTATACCCCGTAAGGATCTATTCAGGGTGGGGGTTTTTTAGCGTTAGGCTGTGAAAATTAAATATTATTTTTTGCCAGTAATATGAAGTTTAAGCTGAAAATGTTTTATTTTCACAAAGAATCCTGGAAAAAAAAGCATCCCAAATTTGTTAAGCAATTTCTTCCCAGCATGGCAATATCCTATAACTGAGTGTAATCTGCTGTTTGGGTACATGGCAGGGCATACAAGGGAGAGAACGCTATTTGGCTTTTGGAACTCAGATTCTGGTGAGTGCCATTTTGGAATCAACACCCCTCAGAGGATTTATCTAGCGGTGTATTGTGCATATTGAGCTCACAGGTTTTTCATTGTTTTTTTTTAGCTCTGGGACTTGAAAATGGAAAAAAAAAACAGCAATTCCGCCACTGTGTTTTGGGTTTCATTTCTACAGCGTTTGCCACACACAATAAATTACATGATAATTTTTACAAGGGAGCGGGAAAACAAAAAACAGTTTTATATAATTTTTTTAAAGCTTTACCCCTTTTAAACACGGGCCATTCACCCCTCTCTCTCCTCCCCTTCTCGCTCCCCCTCTAATCTATATATATTTTGGGAGCCGCGGGCGCCCCGGGGGTTTCGTAGAAAATCCATTTGGACAGAGACCAGACAGGGGGAAAAACCAAAATACGGTTACCCCGTTTTTTAAAATTGGCACACATAAAGCAACACACTGGCAAAAAATGAAAAACGTAAAAAAAAAAAAAAATAAACACAAACCCCTTTCCTCGTCTGACGCGGGCTAAAAACAAAGGTAAAAATTTTGTCCCTCCTAAAACCTTTAAACCCTCCCCCGGGGGGCTGTAGGGGAATTTTGGGCCCTTCTCCAGTCCAAAAAAAACCCCCCTCTCAGGTCAAAACTTCTTTTCCTTGGGGGAAAACCAGCCACCCCCTAGCCCAAGCTGACTAGTTTGGACAAAATAGGGGGCGGGCCAAACTGGGGGACGGGACCCTGGGGGGGGGGAAAACAGTCCCCCCCACCCCAAACTAAATTTGCCCCCCGGTAAGACCCGCCCCGGGAGAAAAGCTGTTTTCTAAACAGCTATGCTACTTTTTAAACATTTTCCCAAACTCCCATTCGCAGCTGACAACAAAAAAAACGGCTCCTACCCTCCCAAGGGCCAAGAAACCTTTGGGTTTGACACTTTAACCCCCCAACCTACCAGGGGCCGGGACCTTTTGCGTTTTCCCTTTTTTTTTTGGAATCGTTTCCCATCCATTCATCAGGTGCATGCAGAACCCGGGGCGGCAATATATAAACCTTTGGGCAGACTCTTCCGGGCTCCCCAATTTTACTTTACCCCCCCCCCCCCCTCTGCTCCCCCGTGGGGAGGAGCACCCTTTGGGCCTTAAAAAAAAAAAAAAACCCTTTACAACGCATCTGCTTTCCCTTTTGTGGCCCCCTTGGCATGTTCCACTTTAGAATTTTAAAAATCTTGAAAAGGGCCAAAAACCACCTGGTCACTCTTGCATTTTTTTCCCCTTTTTCTGGGCCATCCTTTTTAAAGGGGCGAGTGGTCAGTAACTAACCTGAACTGCCTCCCAAGTAGGAATTTTTTTCCCAGGGGTTTCCCAATTTGCCCATTTCAAAGCCAAAACTTTCCCCTTTCCCCGATAGCATAGTTCTTCCCCGGGGCCGATTCAACTTCCTGCTTGGGATAAACAAAAACCGGGGTGCCTTCCCCCGTAACCACCGGGGAAAAGGACTGCTCCCAGCCCCAAACATTAGGGCCCATCTCCCCGTCCCATAAACCGGCTTTAAAAATTAGGGGAAATTAATACTGGGTCTCTTTACATAACACTTTTTTTTAAATTTTTAACAGAACGCTTCCTTTTCCTTTCCCTCATCCCTTTTTTCCCCATTGGGGAAAATTTAGCCCCTTTTTGTGAGGCCCTGTGGAGGAAGCTGCAATTTGGGTGGCAAATTTTGGGCACAAACCTCTGTAGTATCCCGCAATCCCTAAAAAAAGGCCCTGACTTTTTTTTTTTGGGACATGGGTTTAGGCCAATTTTTGATAGCCCCCCATTTTACCCCCCTTTGGCTTGAAAAATTTCCCCGACCAAACTGTACCCCGGGTACCGGGCCTCCTCGGGGCCCCTAAAAGAAACTTTTTTTTTGGGGGTTTTTTGGCCCCCAAGCCCAACTCCCGAAGGGAAAATCCAGGACCCCCGGGCCCTTCGCCAAAGATGGGTTTTTTTTTCCCCCAGTCTGTGCTGAAGAAAGACCACGTCATCTAGATGGGGCGGCCCCCCCTTAAAATTCAAGGGGGCTGTAAAGACGAGATCCATTAACCCTTCAGGAACGTGGCAGGGCACCGTGGGGGCCCCAAAAGGGAGCACGACATATTGGAAATGGCCCTCGGCGGGGGGAAAAGGTTTGTTTTCCCCCCCCTTGGCGCTTTGGGAAAGGGGGACCTGCCAAAAGCCCTTTAGTTGGGTCAAAATTGGTAATGAATCTGGGGGGCCCTAATCTTTCTAAACCCCTAAACCACCCTTGGCATAAGGAAAGCGCCCAAAAATTTTTGAAACCCCCTCTTTTTTCTTCCTGAAGTCATTCCCCAAAATTTTTAATGCGCCTCGGGGTTTATTTAATAAAAGTACTAAGGGGGCTGGCCCAAACCCACTCTGTGCCCTTTTCCCTAAAACCCCTAGGCCCAGAAATTTTTGTACCCCCCTCCGAGAGGGGGCCTTGGGGGGCCTCAGAAACCCCGATAGGGCCAAAACCCCTAAACCTTTTTGGGCCTGGTTTCGTTACAATCTCATGTTGATAAACCCACTTTTTCAAACCCTGGAAATTTTGGGAAAAAACACCTCTGTTTTTTTCCCCAAAACCCCTTTTACCTCTTGTCCCTGGACTGCGGGACAACGAATCGGAAAAATTTTGGGATTTCTGGGTACCTCCTTACTACGACCTCCCTAGGCTTACTTACCCCAAATAAAGAGTTTCCCTGTCCCCCAAAAGATTTGAGCCCAAATTCCCCATGATAAATTTGTAAACGGCTTCCTTTTCCCTGGCTGTATACCTTATAGTTTACTTTCACCTTTATTTTTTCTTTTGGGCCTCATAAGGAAACCCTTTCCACTTTGCCAGAAATTTACCTTTTCCCCCTGGGGAAAACCCGGGAAACCCAAAACAAAAGTCCCACTTTAAAAAGGGCCTTATCTTTCCGACCTAATTTTTAATCTCGGGCCCCTTTCCTTCCTGCGCTTGTTGCATTTTTCCTCCCTCCAAATTGGGATTACTGCCGCAATCCTAAATTTTCACTCAGCCCCATGCTCGATACACTGCGGTGAGGCTGTGCTTTCCCGCTCCCAGGTCCCCCTTTTGCTAATCCAAAAAGCCCCCCGGGGATGTCCTAGTATAACAGTTTGAATGGGGGAAAACCCGTGGAAGCCTGGGGGGGAACCCCCCCTTATAGAAAACATTAAGTTTTGGCAAAAACCCGGGCCCCAGTCTTTTTCCCCCCTTGTCGACCCAAATTTTTTTTTGCATCCCCCTTTAATGTCCGTTAAAAAAATTTCCCTCCAGGGGGCCCTCATTTTTGGGGTGATAAAAAGAGGTTTTCCCGGGTTTATAAATACCTAAAGGGGCGACACAGCTCCTTCATAACTTGGACATGAACGGGGTGGGCCCCGATAAAGTAGGAAATTTTCCTTTGGGGGTCCCTGTCCGGGTTTAAAATGTGGAACATTTCCCCGGCAATCACCTTAGATGAGGTGTTTTTTTGATGGGATGGCTTCCCCGGGAAAAAGGGGTTGGGATAGGCAAGCACCACCAAAATGGTTTTTTGGTGGCCCTGGCCGACTTGGAAGTGGCCCTACAAGGTCCATATCTAAGCCCCCGAAAGGGGACTTCAATTAAAAAGGGGGGCGAAAATAGGGGGGTTTCGGGGGGTTGGGCCGGGGGGGTAAATTTAAACCGGCCCTGGACAGGACTGACAAAAATCCTCTAACCCCCTTTATTAACCCGGCCAAAAAAAAATTTTTTGCTCAATGGGGCTTTCCCCGGGCTTTGTCCCAAACCCCAAAAATGCCCCCCAAGCACAAGTGAATGGAACCCCGCTCCAAAAAAACCCGCGTACATGTACTGTGGCACTTTCAAAAAAGTTTTTCCCCAACCTCGGATGGGGTTTTTTTTTTAACCCTTTTTAAAAAAAAAAATTATTTCTGCGAAATGGGGGGACCCAAATTGGAGTCATTTTTTGCCAAAAACCCCCATTTAAAACCTTAACACTCCTCCAGGATTTGGGTTTGGTTTGGATTCCCCTTTAATTGTTCTGTCCCAAAGGGTTTCCTTTGGGGGACCTTTTTAAAGGAGAAAACTCCAAACCCCAAGGGGGGTTTTCCCCCCCGAGTTTTCCACCAGGACCACTAAGGGAAAGCTACAGGACCCCCCTTATACCCCCGTCCACGGGCACTTACAGGGCACATACTTTTTGACATAAAGTTTTTACAACCCCCTTGGCCTGGGTTATTTTTCCCCTACCCTTTTCCCAAAAAAAGGGGAAAATCCCCGGCCCCATTATTAAATGGTGCCCTTAAGTCCTTTACCACGCCGACTTCGTGGTCACAACCCGCATGGATTTTCTATCATGACGATTTCCGTTTTTGGGTGCCTTATGTCCCCCTGAAAGGGAAACCCCCCTAGGGAGCGGTCCGGGGTTTCTCAAGTCCCTAAGTTTTGGGAGGGGGACTAGTGTAACCCTTCCAGAGTCCATCAAAACCATCACCGAAAGGCCCCCCATCCGCACCGGGGATACTTACCGTCCGCTCAAGTTTCTCTGTTACCCGCACAAACAGGGCCCGGGAAAATAAACCTGCGTCTCCCAAAAAAACCCCACTCCTGGCCTCGGGGCCACCGGCAATTGGTAGCAATTGTCCCAATTTCCCTGGCACGCCAAACACACTATCTGCTGCGGGGGGCCCAAAAGCTCCTTTTTGGGCTTGGCACCCCGTTTAAATGGGACGTCTGGGAAAAGTGCCACCCCCCATAGGATTCAGTCCCCAACCCCCCCCCCCAAAAGCAGGGAAAAGTCCCTTAAACCCAATGCCGCCTCTTCTGGTTCCCAAGCGGTAAGTCCTGGGGAAGGAAGTCCTTTGGTGGCAGTAAAAACTCTCCACGATGGACACAAAGTTCCCTCCACACTTTTTTGGGGGCTGAGTATCCCAAGCAGCGCTTATCCTTTCCCCCGGGGGAAAAGCACCCGGACAATCAGTTTGCATACGACCCGTTTTCCAAAAAATTTTGGGCCCCGGGGTTTAGCTCCTCCGGCTGCCACCCCCTTGCTGGTTAGGGGGTTTTAGGGCTACATTTGGGACTCCCCTGGTTTTCTTTTCATCTTAATCCCAGGTTTAAGACCGCCCCTGGGGCGGGTACCGCCAAGGAAACCCCAAACGGGGGCCCGGGATTTCCTTTTCCTTTTAGCCGAGTAAACACCCTTTGGGGCCTTGGGCTCCAAGGGCGAAATATGGGTTTTTGGGTTTAACCCGTTTAGGGAAAGGGGGCCCCAAAGACGTCAGCCCACTGGTCTTGAGGCAGCTGTCCCCCTTTTAGCCCACCCTTTTTAAACCCTGACCAAAATTTGGCCCTTTTAAATTTCCCTCCTCCGCAGGGCCCTTTTTTTTGGGCCCGCGCCCCCCTTTCACCACTTTACGGGGGTGCCGGCTGGGAAACCCCCGGGGGGCAAAACCCTTGTCTCCTGTTTAAAAAACTTGAGAGCCTGGGTCCCGTTTCTGTGCTTTTCTGTGGGGCCCTGGGCCTTGGGGCAAACCCGCAGCAGCAACGAAATTGGGGGCCCCACTTTGGGTCTTGCCCCCTTCTTTCTTTCACCTGTTTTTTGATATGCCGGGCCTCCTGTTGTGCAGGTAAAAGGCTTTGTTTTGGGGCCGAGGGTTTTTTTTTAAAACCCGCTGGGTTTTATCACTCCTCCATTTTTTCCGCTCCGCCTGTGGCGTAGTTTGCAAAATTTACCCCCGGGGCCCTGGGTCAAACCAAAACTCACTCTGTCCCGTCCCTTTAATAGCCCGCATCCCCCACCATATGTGGGGCCGCCGGGGGCTCGGGACCCAGCAAAAGTCCCATTTTGACAGAGACCCCAGACAGGTGTGTAGTCCCAAAAAGGGGTTTCTCCCAATTTATAAATTTCACACTTCAAGCAAGACAAATGAAACAATTGAAAACGTAAAAAAAAAAAAACAATGAAACAAAAACCCTGCTCGTCGAGCGCTGGCTAATTTAAAAAGGGAAAAAGTTGTCCTCAACTATAACCTTAAACTCCCAGCCGTGGGGTGTATGGGAAAATCCCTTTCCTTCCCCCCGTCCCCCAACCCTCAGGTCAAAACCTTTTTTTGCTTTGTTAACAGCCACACCAAATCAGCGACTAGCTGACTTATATGGAAAGCCCGCCCAAAATGTAGGGCTGGATCCTGGGGGGAAAGGGGAAACAGTCACCCACCCAACACTTTTTACTGCTCCCCGGGAAGAGCCTCCCGGAGTAAAACTGGGTTTTTTTTTTAAAAAGCTATCAAACGGGTTTAAAAAAGTGCCAACTACATATCGCAGCTGACAAAAAAAACCAAAGCTCCTACCTTTATCAAGGCCCCGTACCTTGGGGACACGTAACTCTTTCCACCTACCAAAGGGGGGGGACCAATGCGACTTTCCTTTTTTTTGAAGCCCTTTTCCAAACCAAATTTATCATGGGGGCATGCAAACCCTGGGCGGGAAAATATACACCAAATTCAGGGCTCTTCCGGCTGCCATCTTACAATATAAAAATATAAAATATAAATAAAAACCAAATATATAAATAAATATATATATATATTTTAAAAATAATAAAAATATATATATATAAAATATATATAATTTAACAAAAATTTCCAATTAGTTTTCTTTTAAAATTTTTTTCAGCGGTCACTTTTTGGGGTTAAAAAAGGACAATTTTTAAATTTACCCCAGCAGGTAATGGGAATTAAAAAGCGATAAAACCCAAAAAATTTTTTTGTATTCCTAATTTTTGGGTTTTAACCCGCTTTTTTTACAATAAAAAAATTTTTTTTTGAAAAAGAAAAAAATTTTTTAAAATCTAGCCCCAAAAACTTTTTTCTTTAGGGTTTTGGGGTACAGACGTGAGGGGCTTTTTTTTTTGCGGGAATTAAGTTTACTTTTTTTCTTTGGGTCCCCATTTGGGGGGGGACATAAACCCTTTTTTAACCCCCCCAAATTAATAAAATTTTTTAGAAGGCAGAATAATTTAAAATTTAACGGGCAATACGGGGGCTTTGGTTTTGCCTTTGCTGAGTGAGGACGGGGGCTCTTTTTTGCTCCTCTGCATTAACTCAGAAAACCAGGGGCTATCCCAGGGGATTTTGAAGGGGAAAAATACCAAAAAACGAAAGACATCCCCCCTAACCCCCCCTTGAGGGCCTCCCCAAGGGGACTTTGGGCACAATATTTCGGCCGCTTTTTCTGCCCTCATGGCTCCCTTGGGGGGAAAACTGATAAAGGGGGATGCGCTCCCAAGATGGCCGCCCTGGAATCCCCCGGTTTCGCTCTTGCGCTGCCCCTGCACTAGGAGGGGATTTTCCCCCTCCACCCCCGGCCCCCGGACGCCTTTGCAGCTTTTTTCCCCAGGCAAACTCCGCCCAGTTACCTCGCCAAACTTTTTTCCCTTCTGCGCCGCGCCGAGTTTTTCACCCGGGGGGGCTGTGCTGGGGGTTTCCGGGGCCAGGGCGCGCGGAAGGCTTCCTCTCCTCCGCCTCCAATGACCCCAAGGGGTTTCCCCCCCGGGCGCTCATTCTGTTTTCCCCCCACCCCAAAAACGGGGGATCACAGCATTTCGGCTTTTTCCCGGCGTTTCCCTTTTGGCCCTGATCCCCCAATTAAAAAACCCGGGGGACGCCCGCCCGGGACCCTCCAAGCGCGGACCCCCCGGCCCTGCACACCCCGGGGGTCGCTTGCCCCATTTGGATGCTGCCGGGACCTGAACGGGGGACTTCAACTGGAAAGGACTGCCCAGTATTTCCCGGTCCCCCCCGGGTCCCCCCCGGGCCCCTTTAACTGTCTGTGCCCCTTACTGCCCCCCTCTCTGCCCCCCTTCTCTTAAAAAACGGGGCAAACCCCTTTTCCCGGGGGGCCCGCAACATCCCCCCGGGTACCATTTTTGCAGGGTATGATTGGGGTTCTTCCCCTATAACCCCCGGGAATTTCCTCTCCCCTGCCTGGACTCCCCCCCCCGGACTTTCCCATTGCCCCAAAGGGGGGGTTCCCACTGGGCCTGGCTCATCTGAGCCCCGGGGGGCCAAAATTTGGGGCCCCTTTCCCGGGCCCCCGGGGGGGCCTTGTTTTGGCCCCCCCCTGGGCTTTCCCCCCCACACCCGGGGTGCCCTTTTCCACAGGACTCTTCCCAGATCAGGCCATTGCTTTTTTGGGAAAAAGACAGCTCATCTCTCTCCCCCTGGGTCCTTCAGGGGGCCCTGCCCTGGTGTGGAAGGCGCTAAAAGGGGGACCCACTGGTTTCCCCCTTTCTCCTGCGCAGAGGTTTCAAGTGCCCCCTCACCCTCCGGGGTCTAGGGGCCTTTTCCCAAGGTGTGCCCCATCCACGGGCAAGGAGTCGGACGTACACCCCCCGGCTCAGGGCCCCCCCTTTTGCCAGCTGCCAGTCCCCTTTTCCCTCGGTTTTCCTCCTCCGATTAAAGGGGGGGAAATTGCCCCCCGGGCAAAAAGGACTTTTTTTCCTACCGGGCCCCCGCCCCGGCCGAAAACTCCCCATCTTTTCCCCCTCAGAAAATGCATTCCTTTTTCATCTACCTCCCCAAACATAAATCAGATCTCACTTTTTTCCCCCTCGACCCGCTCCCCCATTTAACCGGGACACTAGCGACCTTCAAAAACCCTCCCCCAGGCCCCGGGCCTACAGGGCAAGACACTTTTTCTAGGGCCCGAAAATTACTTGAAAGAAATAGGAAGGAACTTGGTCCAGTTCCGTTCGACCTCCCCCACAGGTCCATACAGTTGATTTCCCTTCAAAAAGTTAAAAGCTGCATCTTTTCTACTTTGTCGGCTCTAAAAGGGGGGTTAAAAACAAAAACATGCCTCCAAACTTTTTTCACCTGCAGCAAAAACCCTGAAAGGTAGAGAACAGGGGGGGGCCAAAAACAACCGGGGGCTATCAGGGGGATTTTCCCAAAACTTTTTTTCCCCCCCATTTTATCTTTACTCCCCCCTTTCTCCTCCATTTTTAATTTGACTTTCGGGAAACCCCCCCTGACCCCCAAAATTTGAGCTTGATAGGGTTCATAAGCCATACCCCCTCCGAATCAGGACGAACAACGCCCTAGGGATTTGACCCCCCCGTGTCCACTTTTTTCTCTTAAAGAAGAAATTAGGACCAAAGTGGGGAAGGGGTCGCTCTCCATCCTACAAGGGCACTCCTTTTTGCAGATCTCCCCCGGCTGCCCTCGCCAAAACCCCCTTGCCTAAAGGGCTATGCAAAACCGATTTTTTGCTTTCTAAAGGGAAAGGAATATTCCCTTATAGATAGGGGCCCCCCCTTTTCCCCCTAAAAGGCCCTTCGGGGGAGCGCTCCTATGGGGCCTATAGGTCCCCGGGATGATTTTTTCCGGGCTTTTCCACAGGACTTGCAGACCCGGGATGTGCCCCCCGGGGGACTTCCAACTCTCTTCCTCCCCATGATGGGAGGCCCCCAGGGGGGGTTTCCTTTGGGGGCCGGGCCTGGGTCTTTTGGAGGGCCTCCCCCCCCCGGAAAAGCCCCAAACTAAAAACATATTTGGGTTTCTCTGGTCCCTCCCCCCTGAAGGATTTGGGAGGGTTCCACCTGACCTTGCCTTTAAATAAACTGTTTAACGATGTCTGTTGGGGGTTTTCCCCTTGTGACGTGGGGTTTTAAACCGTGGTTTCTCCCGAATAGGGTTCCCCCCCTTTTCCTTCGTTAATGCTAAGCTGACGGTTCCCGTCGGGTTTTCATGCTGTTTTATTTCACTCTGGTTATATTTTTTACTTTTTTTTTTTTATATATTAGCCCTGGTTTTCCTTTTCAGGATAAATTTTTTTTTTACGGGAACTCCTTTAAACCACCTTTTGGTCTTCTGCTTCCCCCCACGAAGGTTTGGGCCCCCCTTTTGGCCGCCTTTTGGCCCCGGGGGTCTCCCGGTTTTGGGAAATGCAAAGGTTTGGGGTTTTTTTTTTGCGGGGGTTTTTTTCCCTCTCCCCCTTTTTTTGGTTCTGTTTTTTTTGCCCAGATTTTGTTTTCCTCCCCCCCCTTTTTTTTTTGTTTTTAAATTTCTCCTCAAATCCTTTCCTCCCTTTTCCCCCCGGGTGGGGCCCTGGGGGTTGGCAGGGGCACATCATTCTCTACCCCCCCTTTTATAAATGGGGGACCTTAAAATACCTCTTTTAAGGGCCAAAGGGGCCCAAACGTCCCTATAAAACTTTCCCCAAATTTTTTTTAAACCATTTTAAAATTTTAAAAAAGGGGGGGCCCCTCATATAGTGTTTTTTCCAAGAACCCCACTTTAAAACTTCACAGGCCCCCCAAGTTTTTTTAAAAAAAATATTTATGTCAATTGGCACAAAGCAACTACTCAATGCAAAGAGCGGGGGGGTTACTATCGCCCTCCACAAGTCCTTGCCACATAGGTATTGGACTGTATCGGGGGAACCCAAAACCCCAATATGCCCACCCCTGTTTTTTTGTCCATAAACTTCCATATGCTTACTGTATCTTTAACCCCAAAACAGGGCCCCCAATTTTGCCCAATTTCTTGCTTGGGTCCTTGATAAACTGGGGTTTCCCGGGCGGGGGGCCCATTTTTTTTTAATGTGGGGATTTCAATCTGACGCTGGACCCCAAAACCTCATAATTCTTCGGGCCCGTTCGTTGCCCCCCCTCCCCGCTTTTAAAGGGTTGAAAAACCTTTTTCCCTTCGCCCCCCGCTTGGGCAAACTGCGGGCGTCTCCAACACCCTTCAAACGGGGATTAATAGCTTTTATTCCGCCCCCAAATTAATACAAATAGTCGTTTTTGACAAATTTTTCTTGTTAAACCAGGGCCCCCTTTCCCATGGCTGCGGCTACCTCTTTTGGTAATTGGATTTGTGGGGCCCAAACGCCCCGGGTTTTACACTTCATTTTGTCCCCCCATCCTCGGCCACTAAGCCCAGGACCTGGAGATTTAAAATGAATCTTTTATTGACGGATCTGGTTTGGGGTGGCCGCCCTTTTCGCCAGCCCCATTCAACACTTTTGCCCGCAGACCATAAAGGGGGACCCGACGCCCCACGATAAAATGGGAAAGCCTGAAGTGGTTATGAGGGGCCTCAAAAACTTTGGGGAGTCGTCTGAAAAAAGGAGAGGGCCGCCTTTTGTTTAAGGCCCTTTGAAAAAGGGGTTTACATCTCTGGAGACTCTCCATAAGCAACTCTCCCCCCCCGTCTGTTATTCAGGGGGCAACAGTGGCCCGGGGTGGAGGGGCGCGCCTCTTTGGGGGCTTCATGGGGCAGGCTGCTGCAAGGGGGCCGCAGCAGGGGTTTTTATGATTCGGAAAAAAAGAGTGGGGTCTCCTGGCTTGGCATCTAGGGGTCGATGGCCTCCCATTTGTCCCCGTGGGATTAGAACCACCTACAGGTAACCTGGTTTCCCTACCCAATCTGAAATTGCTTCCCGGGGGTTCAACCTGTATTATTCCCAAACTCATCAGTTGTTTGGGGGCCTCCCCACGCCTCCCGGGTTCCCGCCCGAAAAGCTCCCCTTCCCCTTCCCAAAAATACCGCGGGTTTGGGCACAATCTTTTGGAAGCCCCATTCTCACTTCTGAGATTTTTTTTGGGAGTTTGAAAGGGGCTTTCCCGGGGGGAAGAGCCCCCGGTCCGGTGGCTTTCTCCCGCTCAATTTTTTTTTAAAACTTTATTACCGTTCCCCCTTTTTCCCCGATCCTACTTGCCATTTTAATTTCCATCTCTCCCCCCACTCCAATTTCCCCCCAACCCCTTTCCGAACACAAATTGCCGGGGATTCCCAAAAAAGGGAAAAGGGCCCCCAGTTATTGGGAACTACAGGGCCCCTTTCCCCCTTTTTAATGTGGGCCCCGAAAAAATATGCTAAATTGGGTTTGGGGAACCGCTTTAAACCCTTTTGCCCACATTGATTTCACCCGGACCAGGTTGGGGCCTTTGGCCCCCAAGGGAGGGGTCGGGGCAACCCCCTCAAGACCTTTTGGGTGTAATTCATTATTTCTTGTTTTCCCAAAGGGATTCCCTTTATGATCCTGTCGCTTGAGGAAAAAAAGCTTTTCGACAAGGGTCTCCTGGGACTTCCCCTTTTCGTCCACCTTTGGGGCTTTTGGATTTGGGGCCCCTCTTTTCGCCAAGGTCATTGGGTCCCTTTTTGATGCACCTTTTCCCCAGGGGGCACAATTAAAAGGAACCTTTTTCTGACCCCTTTTTCTATACTAAAAGGTACCAGACAGGATTCCCTTGTCCCCGTTTTCTCTATGTCCTGGTCCTTTAGCATCTTTTGGAGTCCATTCGCTCCAAAACCCGGGCATCAGGGGTTTTCACATCGGGGGCGGTGTTTTAAATGTTTTGGCTTTTTTTCAGACACCTCCTGATATTATCACCGACCCCCCCTTACTTCTCTCCCCTTTTCCTTTATTCCGAGTTGGGGGCCATTCAGTGATTGGACCCGGTTACAAAATCAAAATTTTGCAAATCTGAAGCCCTTAACATTTTAATTGATTCCTGCCATTATCAATGCTCTTTAAAGGGGAAAAATTTTCTTTCTCCTGGCCGGCCACCGGGGGATCTCCTATTTTGGGGGGCTTTTTCCCCGTTAAACCCATCCAGGCTATTTTAGACGAACCCCCTTTTTCACCCTTGCTTATCCAATCTCCCCCCTACTTTTGAGCTGGTTTTCCCCCCGGGACTTCCCTGGTTTCGGTAGAAGAATATTTTGAAAAGTCTATTCTTCCAAATCCTGAAACCTTTTTTCAGACGGGTTTCCCCTCTTTATTCCTTTAAAACCTTCTTTGGGTCCCAAAATCCAGCTATCTTCAAATGACTTCATCTAGCTTTCCCTTTGCCCTAGAATTCCCACGGATCTGGGAGGGCCCGACCCAAAAACCCCTGGTTTTAGTGGGGGCCCTTCCCCCACCCGTCCGGGGTCTATTTTCTTGCTGGGGGCCTTTTACCCTTTGGGTTTGTGGACTTTAAATTTACACACTCAAGGGGAAACTCCCGGGGTTCCAAAAATTTGGGCCCCCCCCCCAAAAAATTTCCCGTGGGCCCCGGGGCCTTGAAGTCCCCCAACCCCCGAGCACCCCAGGCAGCCTTTTTTGGAACCGAATTTGGGAATTCTTTTTGACGACCCATCTTTCGATTATCCTTTAAAGGGAAAACCTTTTCCAAGTTTTTGTTGGGCCTGAATGGCCCCTTGTTCCCAGTTTTTCCAACCCAAACCCTTTATTCCCCCGCCGGTTTTAAACCCTAGGGTTTTTAAAGGGAGCCCCCAAAAAACATCCCCTCTTTTCCTCCCACATCCATGTCCCGGGGGGTGCCTTCCTCCCCCTCTCTGACCTTTTAGGGGACAGTCCTTTTCCCCCTAGGCCCTTATTTTATAAAGTTCAACTGAAGCATTTCTTTTTCCATGGGTTTTTAAAAAAAACCAACTATTAGAGGGGCCCTTTCGCCGGGTGGAGAGTCTCTGTCCCCTCCCCTTCTGTCCCTTCGGGGATCTGATTTTCTCGTTTCTATCTGTGGCTTTTTCCCCTCCCCGCTGACCAACCCTGCCTCTTTTTTGTGCGGGGTAACCTGGAGAGGGGAGCTAAAAGAAAAACCCTTTTTTGGGTCAATTTGGGGGAAATGTTTTTTACCTCACTCACAAGGCAGTAATTTGCTAGCAAGTCCCCAAAAGGAAACCCGTTTTCCAGGGTTCCCCCCAGAGGTATAGGGCCCGGGCTCCCCCCACAAAAAGGGTTCCCCTCTGTTCCAGATTTCATGTTGGGGGCTGCAACCCGGAGCCCGGAACCATGGTGGGAAAATATGGGGGGTTGTGTTTGGGCCCCCCGGCGCTTTTGGGAAACTGTCCTTCAGGCTTTTATCTGACTGCCCCGGGAGTCTCTGTTTCCGGGCTCTCCCGAAGCCCCCATTAATTTATGTTTCACTTCCCCCCCCCAAAAAAATAAAAAAAATCTTTACCAAGCCCCCTTTTACAGGTTTCCAAAACCCGTTATACCCAGACACTGGCGTCAAACCCCCCCTCCCTCCGTTGGGTTTAATGGATAAAAAGGAAGGGTTTTCCCTTTTTTTTCTGGGTGGGGAAAAGTTTTTATAATTTCCATTTTCCTGAAAGGGGCCCCTTAGATTTTTTCCCCGTTTTGGGAAACCCCTTGGGTCCTCTACCAATTTTTTCCCCCGCCTTTTAGGGGCCCCCCTTTGGGCTAATTGGGGTTTTTTGGGTTGGGGGCCCTTCCCTTGGGGGTATAAACGTCTTTTTTCCTTCCAGTTTTTTTTTGGGCCCCCCGGGGGATGGGGCTGTAGATGGGTCCCCTTTTCCCCTTTTTTTTTTTTTTTTTTCCCCTTTTTTTTTTTCTTCTTTCCTTCTTTTTCATTTTACCCTTTTTTGAAGCAGTCCAATTTTTTTCCCCACAATCCATATGCTCCCCTTTCCCTTTCTGTTTTTTTATATTTGCAAATTTTTTCTTATCATGGGAAAAAGCCCTGGGCCAAACCTTTCAATTTGAATTAAGAAGCCCACTTTCCCCTTTCCTATTTTATGCGTTTTAAAAAAATGGGTTTTTTTCGGTTTTCTTCATTCCCCGGAAAACGTTTTTTTTTGACCCCTGTCCCTCCCTCCCCTGTATTTTAAATTTTTGTGAGGGGACTGGATTCTTTGTTTTTTTAGTATCTTTGTTTTACAAGAAATGTTTCAGTTTAAAAAGGTTTGAGGTTATGTTTATGGGTTTTTGTGCTTTAAAAAAAAGGGTTTTTAAAAAACTTTAAATAAAAAAAAATAATATAATAATAATAATAAAATAAAGCAATACGGGGTTGTTTTTTTAATTTTTTTTTTTTTTTTTACAAATGCTCATCCCTGGGACTATACATGACATGTTTAGTTTTATTTTGTGGTCAATATTATTACAGGGGATAACCCAAATTTAAAATTTTTTTTTAAAGTTGTAGCACTTTAAAAATTTAAAAAAAAATATTTTTTAAACATGTAAAACAAAGTTTTTTTCACACTCTTCTAATAGCATTAAATTTTTTTTTTTTTTTTGGGTGTATACAAGGGGTTTTGGGAAAACCGCTTTTTTTTTTTGCAAGGGGAAAAGGATTGGGTTTTTCCCCTGGGACCCTTTTTGGGGTTATAAAACGTCTTGATTTTCTTTTTTTTCCAAATTCACAAAGATGGGGAGGGGAAGGGAGGGGGTATGTCCCCCTATCAAAAAAAAAAAACAAAATTTTTAAATTGGGACAAAGATACAAAGATAAAAGGTAAAATTCCCTTATGTGCCCTAAAAAACAAAACCCTTTCCCAAAGCAGGGTTTCGCCCCAAAAAAATTAAAACCCCCTACTGAAACGAGGAAACCCCACTAAAATCCTATAGTTTTCCCTAAAGGGGGAAAAATTAAAACTCTTAAAAAGGGCTCAATCTTAAAACCCACTTTTTGTAAAAAGGGGACACCACCTCCACCGCAAAGGTAATCTATAGACCCAAAAAATTTTGTTTAAAAAAATTCTCAATCCTGAAAACTCCCAAAGCGTTTCCCCTTGGGGTTTTGCAGGGTTTAAACAGAAAAAGAAAAAAATTTTTACTAATTATGCCAATATGGGGAGACAAAATAAGATACCACAAGAACATATATACTCCAAGGCTAAGATAGAACAGGCCCCCCTGTATAGTTACCCGGGGATTTTAAAAGGTACAGAAGTAAACAAACACCACAAACAAATTTTCAGAGGGGCAATGTATTTTTACTGTACTAGGTTCGACAAAACCAAAAATTTTATCCACCAGGCACTACCTCAATAAAGAGTAAACCCAAATCCCAAAAATTAGACAAAGTAAAAAAAACTCAAGGGCCGGGAAATTTTATTTAAAGGGAAAAATTTACTTTGCATACTCACGTGCCGTCGAATAGTTAATGATGACTGACATGTTTTATTGTTAAGACTTATTCAGCTATCTCTAGTGCTTCTGTACAATCCATATTATTAACTAAAAATGGTCTTGTGATTTTTTTCACTTTTTATTCCATTTAATTCGTTGCGAGATGAGCAAAAATCGCAATTCAGTCATACTTCCTTCCTTTGTCTTTCCCTTAGCTGCCATGGTCACAATTGACAGCTGCATCTAATGGGTTAATGGGCTGGTCGCAGCCAATAGGGCATAAAGTCAGCTGTAATATACAGTTGGGTCCATCAGCTCAACGTGCGGGGTGTGCTTGTGAGCCCACACAATGATAATGACGTACCAGTATGCCAATTTTTCAGGAACCCCTTCACGACCATCACATATTAGTGTGTCAAGAAATATTGATAGGGATATGAAAAATTTTAAAAAAATAACCAAAAATTCTTAAAAAATGTGTTTAATATAAAAAAACATGAGTTAGAGTAGGTAATTTTTTATGACATATCCCCTTTAAAGTGTACCTTCATTGTTTTCTTAAAGATGCACTATTAGAATCTACATTTCTATAGTAGAAAGCTGCTGATAAATTTACAGTAGTCATAATCAGAAATTGGACCCTTAATAAATTCCAATAATATAATTACAGTAATTTAGTTATGAGTTTGCAGGATAACAGCTTGTATTCTGCTAAAAGGGGTGTTCCCATCTCACAGTTTGATGGTGAATCGATAAGATATGCTATTAAAGAGCTGCACCCAACTTGGGAAAGGACACCTTAAAGGGGTTGTCTCACTTCACTGATTCATCTTACCTCAGTCCTATGTTCTTTGTTTCACTTTGAATTCAGGTGTCAGGGCTAGGCTGTGCTCAGGCTGCAGGTATCAACAGGCTGCAGCAGCTGATTTACGATCCCACCCTGATACACTTGCTGCTGACAGTTCTGTGAGTGACAGACGTCCAGCCACTCCGGATAGGGGGCGTATCGCACCAGCCAATCAGCTACAGGGGCGGTATCCGGGAATCCTATTTAAACTCCCTGAAGGCTGAGTGCTGCGCCTGTGAAATTTTCCTGGCTGCCTATTACCTGTGCTATTCTGTTGTCTGCTTACCTGTGTTCCTGACCTCGGCTTGTTCTCCTGATCCCGGCGTGTCTTCTGATTTTGCACCTCGCTTTGGCTTTTGACCTCGGCTTGTTTACGTTTATCCCTCTGGTTCTGATTTGTGGTTTGGCGTTCCTGATTTGGTATTGACCCGGACTGTAGCACGTCAAGTAGGCAGGGTCAGTGGGCTGGGTTCCAGTCAGGGCTCACTGTACCTCCCTTGACGTGACATTATCACAGGCCGAAACCGTTACTGCTCTACCCTCACTATGAACCCCATGACAGCTCTGGTAGAGCAGATGCAGGGGCTAACCCAGCTAGTCCAAGATCTGCCACTGAGGGTAGAACAGCAGGAGTCTACCTCAAGTCAGGGTGTCCTACACTATCCTCCCCTGCTGTTGTGCCCCCTATCCAGTTGCCTGACAGCTTCTCAGGCAACAGGAGGGACTTTTTGGCATTTAGAGAGGGATGTCGTCTGTATTTTAGGCTCCGCCCATGTACCTCGGGCAATGAGGAGCAAAGAGTGGGAATTGTTATTTCCTTACTTCAGGGTCCCCCCCAGGAGTGGGCGTTCTCGTTACCACCTGACTCGCCAGAACGATCTTCTGTGGACAGGTTCTTTGCCGCCTTAGGGGTAATTTTTGATGACCCGGATAGGGAAGCTGTCACAGCTTGACAGCTTGAGGCAGGGTAAAAGTACTGTGGAGGAGTATTGCTCCGAATTTCGGCGTTGGTGTGTTCCGTCTGGGTGGAACGACCCAGCTCTTAGATGTCAATTTAGACTAGGGTTAGCTGACCATGTGAAGGATTTATTGGTGGCTTACCCTACCCCTGGTACTTTAGATGAGGCTATAGCATTAGCCGTTCGGCTGGACAAACGTTTTAGGGAGAGACGTCGAGAGAAGGCTACCATCCCGGTGGTTCACTCCATAGTCACCTCTACGCCCACGGTTCCTGATATAAACCCAGAGGAGCCCATGCAAGTGGGGGCTTCTTTCTCTACTGTGCTAGGGACCGTAGGACTTCTCGTTGTATCCAGGGATTATGCTTTTACTGTGGCGAAGATGGACACGGCATCAGGGAGTGCTCCAAGAGGAAGACCAGGTCGGAAAACTCCAGCGCCTAGGTGGTTGGCAGGAAGATCACCTAGGCGAGCAGTTATTTCCTATTGTACCAAAAAAATTGCTGCTACCATTTAAGTTTTTCATACTTGTCGCTGTCGGGTTTTCTGGGAGTGCATTTGTGGATTCTGGATCAGCTTCTAATTTTGTTGATGCGTCTTTCATCAAACGCTAGGCCTACCTTGGAAAACCGCTATCTAAATTCTCTTGCGGGTGGTGGCTATTGACTCCACTCCTCTAGCTCGGGCACAATCCAACATTGGACTCCTGAGCTTGAGATGGTGGTCGATCCAAACATATTGAAAAGTGTATTCTATTTATCATGGAGGGGCTGCCCGCTGAGTGGTTTTGGGGGCTGCCCTGGTTTTCAGAAAACATAACCCAGTGTTTGACTGGAATTCAGGTGAACCATCAAGTGGGGGCAACGGTGTGTTGACAATTGTTTCCCCACTATACTGGGCAAACTGAGGTGGAGCAGATTCCTGTTTTTCATTCGGGGACTTTGTTGCAGTATTTTCTTAGAAACAGTGGGAGATGCTACCCCCACATAATCTTACGACTGTGCCATTGACCTATTAACCCGAAGTAAGGTTTTCCCCAAAAGGGGAGGATATATAATCTGTCTGGTCCAGAAAGACTAGCAATGAAAACAAAATATTGCAGAAAGCTTTACAGAAGTGGCTATTCCGAGCTTCATTTTTCTCCCATGGGTGCAGGTTTTTCTTTGTAGGGAAAAAGGATGGAGGCCTCCCGCCATGCATAGATTACCGTGAACTAAAATAAAATAACGGTAAAAAACCAATACCCGTTACCCTTGATCCCTGATCTGTTCAATCAAAATCAAGGGAGCAAAGTGGTTTTCCAAGTTGGACCTTAAGGGGCCTATAACCTCATCCGTATCCGAGAAGGGGATGAGGGGAAAACCGCGTTTAACACTCCTGAAGGCCATTTGATATCTAGTGATGCCGTTCGGGTTGAGTAATGCCCCCCGCAGTGTTCCAGAACCGGGTTAATGATGTTTTCCGTGAACTCATTGGTTGTTGTATGGTCGTTTACCTGGAAAGACATTTTAATCTATTCTGAAGAAATTTGGGCGTCCCACGTTAAACACGTACGACAGGTATTGCAAAACCTGAAGGAAAATAGTTTGTTTGTCAAACTTGAAAAATGTTTTTTTCGGGTGCAGGAGGTACCTTTTCCTTTGGGTACACTGACCCTAACTCATTTCGTATGGACCCCGGTAAAAAATTTAGGCCATTCTCAATTGGGTCCGCCCTTCACTCTGAAGGCCCTGCAGCGGTTTTCCCAGGGTTTGCTAATTATTATCGTAAATTCATTCGTAATTTTTCTGTTTTAGTTCGGCCGTTTGACTGACATGACCAAGAAAGGGGGCGAATTTCAATATTGGCAACCTGAGGTCATTGAAAACATTTGAGAAGCTTTAAACAGTGTTTTTTTATCAGCTCCTGTGTTGATTCAAGCAGATCATAGCAAAACCTTTGTCATTGAGTTGAAAGCTTCCGAGTATGGGCAGGGCGGTCTTGTCTCAGGGGTCTGCTACTATGACTAACCTTCACCCTTGTGCTTTCTTTTCACGTAAATTTTCCTCAGCTGAAAGGAATTATGACGTTGGGAATCGGGAGCTATTGGCTATTAGTGGGCCTTCGAGGAATTGGCCACTTCCTGAAGGTGCCCAGCATCAAGTCCACGGTCCTTACTGATCATAAAACCTCACCTTTTTTAGAGAGTGGCTAAAAGGTTGAATCCATGCCAGGCCGCTGGGCATTGTTTTTTACGCGTTTCAACTTTGTTGTTACTTACAGACCTGGTTCAAAAATGTGAAGGCTGATTCTCTATCTAGAAGTTCTGTGTCAGCCACGCATCCCAGGAGGATCTGGCTCCTATATTGCCCAAGGAGAATTGTCTCAGCTAATTACCCTGAAAATTTGCCACTGAGATTAAGTCCCACCAGAATAATAGACCTGCTAATTGTCCTGTTTCGAGGGTTCTTTGTCCCCACTCAGTTCCGGTTACGAGTAATAAAAGATTTCATGATTCCGTGTTATCTGGGCATCCATGGAGTGGTGCACAAAAAAAGGCTTATTTCTCGTATTTACTGGTGGCCGTCTTTGCCTCGTGATGTTGAGGCCTATGCGGCATCTTGTGAAGTCTGCGCTCGGGCTAAGGTTCCCAGAACTCGTCCTTCTGGTGAACTATGCCCTCCACCTGTAAACCCGAACGTCCTTTGGGCCCCACATCTCCATAAAATTTCATGTCTGACCTGCCCCATCTCAGAGGGTAAGTCAGTTATTTGGGGTGGTAGGTGATCGTTTCAGTAAGAATGTGCCAACTGGTTCCGATAAGGGGGTTACCGCGTCCAAAAACTTGCTGAATTTTTTATCAAACATATTGTCAAACTGCACGGGTTTTCCGAGAATATTGTTTACGACAGAGGAGTTCAGTTTTGTTTATCGTTTTTGGAGAGCCCTTTGCAAAGGCTCTGGGTATCAACCTGTCCTTCTCTTCTGCCTTCCACCCCGAGACTAATGGGCAGAATAAAGGGTAAATCAAATGGTAACACAAAAACTCCATTGTTATGTATCGGGTCTGCAGGTAGACTGGTAAAAATACTTACCGTTGGTTGAATTCCGCCATTAAATAATCAGTATAGTAGCTCGTCTGGTACCTCACCATTTTACTGTAATTATGGTTTTCACCCAAGGCATCCCTCATTTTTCCAGTGCTTTCGTCTGATCACAGCGGGGTGGATGTTATCATTAAAGATCTGTGCACAGTCTGGGCCCAAGTTCAGAAGAACTTGGTTCATACCCAGAACATCCAAAGAAAAGTTTTTGATAAGCGGCGTATTTGTTCTAGAGGGTTTTGCAGTTGGGGATAAAGCATGGTTATCCACCCAAAATATGCGATTAAAAGTTCCCTCTGGTAAACTCACGCCGTGAGTTGTAGGTCCATATGTGTATCAGGAGGTGGTTAATCCGGGGGTTTATAGCCTGAAATTACCCTCTTCTCTCCGTATACATAACGTGTTCCATCGGGCACTTCTTAAGAGGTATATTCAGCCTGTGACTGCACCCTCTAGGCCTCCTTCTCCAGTTTGCATAGACGGGGAGTTAGAACATGAAGTCGCCCGTATTTGGATTCTCGTAAGGTCCAAAGGTCCTCTACAGTACCTGGTCCATTGGAAGGGTATGGTCTGAGGAGAGATTAAGGGTTCCTGCGAAATCCTTCCATGCTGATCGCTTGGTGAAGGAATTCCATGAGTCTCACCCAGACAAACCCAGACCAGGGAAGGGTCCGGTGGCCCCTCCTAAAAGGGGGGGTACTGTCAGGGCTAGGCTGTGCTCAGGCTGCAGGGATCAACAGGCTGCAGCAGCTGATTTGCGATCCCACCCTGATACACTTGCTGCTGACAGCTCTGTGAGTGACAAACGCCCAGCCACTCCGGACAGGGGCGTATCGCACCAGCCAATTTGGGAGGACCCCCGGAGGCCGCTCCAATCAGCCTCAGGGGCGGTATCCGGGAATCCCATTTAAACTCCCTGAAGGCTGAGTGCAGCGCCTGTGATATTTTCCTGGCTGCCTATTAACTGTGCTATTCTGTTGTCTGCTTACCTGTGTTCCTGACCTCGGCTTGTTCTCCTGACCCCGGCATGTCTTCTGATTTTGCACCTCGCTCCCGTTTGGCTTTTGACCTCGGATGTTTACGTTATCCACTGGTTTCTGATTTGTGGTTTGGCGTTCCTGATTTGGTATTGACCCGGACTGTCCTACTAATTCTTCCCCCCGACGGGCCCCAGCACTTTAGTAGCGAAGGGACTGTCGCCCAGTTGCCGTCTGCCGCCTAGGGCAGCACGTCAAGTAGGCAGGGACAGTGGGCTGGGTTCCAGTCAGGGCTCACTGTACCTCCCTTGACGTGACATCAGGGATGTGTTTACTGGCTTCCACTGGGCTGCAGTAGAAGCCAGGTCTGTAGCATTAGCAACCAGTTTCTGGCGCCTATCATGGAGATTTTAACAGGTCTGTAGCTAAGGCGACCTGAGGAGCGATGGGAGCCCATAAAAAGGGGATATTTCAGAATGGTAGGACTCTTTTAAGGGGCACAAATTCAAAGTGACTTTTTTTTAAAATCTTTAACAAAAAAAAACAATTTGTAGTGAACAACCCCTTTTACGTCTTTTCAGAAGGGAGAGTCTTTACCTTGCGCAAAATTCTCCATTCCTTCTATTTATTTTTCCGAGTTAGCCACCTTGTTTTGACTGTATTTTTAAACCCCATAGAACAGAATGGAGAATAGGGTGCAAATACAACCGGCTCTCAATTCTGAAAATAGACTTTTGGGGTGATGTATGGACAAAAGCAGTAGGGAATTTGATTTTCTTACAGTTTCCTAATCCACTATTAATCAAAACCACTATAGAAATCAGCTCTTCTATACTGTTTTGGGTTGTGGACAACTGATTTGTAGTGTTTTGGTGTCTTATATGCAGAATATCTTAACATCAGGTGTATATGTTCAATCTCACTTTCTATTATTACATGCAGCACAATTTATCTGTTATATTCTCCATCTGCGGATGATTCAGCTAGCATGTCTTTCCATTTTGTGCCAGCTGATGGTGTGGTGCACAGATTTTCTTTGTTTCTTACCCTTTACTTTTAAATTCACTCTTAGCTACCAGAATTATTCGTTTTGATAAATATTCATATCGTTTATAGATATTCATGGAGTTAGGGGAATTTACAAGTTCATCTTGCAGTCTAGTAAAGAAATACACTTATTAAATTCCTTCTTTCAATTGTTCTGCTGTAGTTTCTGTATTCTGTATGGTTTGAAAACCTCACAAGATTCCACACTAGTTTTTTAATAACTGATAAAATGTATTAGGATCTGAAAGTAACAAATACAGAGTCAGAGATACAACATTTAACAATATAATGTAAATATAATATGCTACAAGCATAAAGTGCTTCCACACGGCAGGTTAAAATACCGGCCGGATTCTAATTAAAGAATCTGTCCAGTAATTTGACATCTTGTACATGGTTTTGGGGGACGTTTTTGTCTGCGGTTTGTACATCTCCTGCCCGAAAACCGGGCGGAAGAAGGTGTTCTAAGTTTTTAGGAACGCCGGCGGTGCCTAAAACTGTCTGGGGAAAATCTGTGCAGTGTAGACTGCTGCACGCATTTTCTAGTTAAGTCCATGTAAAAGGTTGACAGTCGGATTACAGATGGTTTTCAAATCCGAAAACCATCTGTAATACCGACTGAAACCCCTTGCTATGTTGACAAGCCCATACAGTACCATAGAAAAAGAGTATCAAATGCAGTGTTAGTCAATTAACCAATAACAACCTTTTCCATGACATAACACATGATATACAGACCAAAAACAAAAGATGGAAGAAGAAAAATGTAAAAAGTAGAGGGTTAGTCACAAATGACAATACATCAAGGCACACTAGGTATAATACAATAGGGGTCAAAGGAAATGAGACAGTAATCCCCTTTCGAAAGAAGGTAGACCAATACTTATTCTACAAGGGAAATTCTCCTAGGGTTGTTCTATGGCAGGAGTTAATCCATCTAGATCTTCTGGAATGTAGAAATGTAGTGTCAGCATTTTCATGTTTGTATGCCCATTTCTCTGGGAGCCTCACCCATCAAGAAAATGGAGGTGAACACTGGCTATGAATGTACATGAGGGCATACCAACATGCTACAGTGACGCAGCTCATCACCAAAGTGAACCAGGAGGCTCCCAGATGTTTATCTAAAACAGTACAGCCAACCCTACTGTATATGGGGCTCTGAAGCAGACAGATAATCTCTGTACCTCTGCCAACATGGTTACAGAATATATTCACAGAAAGAGTAGCCCCTTATAAAACTTTTAATAGAAATATTACAAATGTAATGCAAATAATGCATATAATAAGCAAATGTATGTATAAATAATGAGAAAGAAAAAAGCACTCACCACAAAGTCCTAAAGGGTATCCAGGGGTAAGCCCCTATAGTAATCCTAAACTCTCCCTATGTGGAGTGACCGCCTGAAAAGGGCGCCCCACTAATTAACCCTAAGGCTATGTTCACACGGCGTAATTGCGGGGCGTACAGTACGCCCTGCAATTATGTCGGGTGTTTGGGAGTCACGCTGATCGGCGCGTAGACCCGCGACGTGGGGGGGTGGCAGCCCGCTGGCCCCATAGACTCATTACTCATCATGACATGTCACCTATCTCTCCGGGTATACAATACGATTGTATTGTACGCCCGGGGAGAGGAGGCGTAATCCATAGTTCTCTATGAGAACTGTGGATTACCATCATTTCGGCGCTCATCTCGCTCGTATTAGAGCGCAAAATGAAATGCGCACCGAAATTAGCCCGTGTGAACATACCCTAATGCCCTACATATCATGATACTCCCATTCTCTTACCATTTTTGCTGTGATTAGTAACAAGGTAACATCAGCAGAAAAGGCTTCAATTTTCATGGCAGTACTGGAATTGTATTTCTGCAGATTGGCTTCTCTGATGAGTCATGTTTTCTGCTTCATCAAATGGATGGATGTCATGTAGGGCGGGAAACATCAGGGAACAAACTCCCTGCAACCATTGCTGTAAAATCACAAGCTCATGGTGGCAACTTTATGGTCTTTGAAATGTTTTTGTGGCATTCTATGGGTACATTTATCACACCTTCAACTGATTTAGGACAATGCTACATGTCACATAGCTCTAAATGTCTAATATTGGTTAGAAGAGCATGACTAAGACTTATACATACTACACTGGCCACCAGACTTGAACCCAATTGAGAATCTGTGGGGCCACTTTGATTGTTGTGTTCGCTCTATGGATCCTCTATCACGTACCCTCTAATATATGTAGGATGCAGTTAGCATAGCTCCAGACACCTTTGATAACCACCAACCAGGACTTTATTAAGTCATTCCCAGCCCATCTAGCTGTTTTCCTTGCTGCACAAGGTAGTTACTTGGTGCTCATAATAATGTTACTCAACTATGTGTAATTTGAGTAATTCCTAAAACAGAAAATGAAAGTCTAGGCCCTACACACACAGTAACTGACAATTTGATCTGTATACACACAGATACAGGGCAAGCTGTTAATCACTGTATGTGGGAAGGCTCAGTGGCGTAGCTACAGGGGTCGCAGAGATTGCAGTTGCGACCGGGTCACTGAGCTGGAGGAACCCACAGGCCCCCTCTCACCACACACTGTATCACTGGGTCTACACAATAATACATTCATAGTTGCCACCTGTACGGTGCAGGCAGCAGCTGAGGTAAAGCAGCTGGTATAAACTGATACCGGCCGCTTAGCCCACTGAAGGCAACGGCATGATACAATGACATCATTGCGTCACTGCCTGTACTAGGCTTTAAGCCTCTTGGGGCCTAATAGATGCCGGAACTGGCGTCCCAGATCGGGCAGCGTGATGACGTGATGCCGCTCACTCCGGAACACGTGTTTGGCAGAGGAAGGAAGAAGAGCCGAGGTGAGTATTATTTTTATTTTTTTTTGAATGGGAGGCAAAATACCTACCCTAAGTGGCCCTATATACCACCCTAACTGCTATAACTGGCCCTATATTCCACACTACCTGCTATTACTGGCCCTATATACCACCCTACATGCTATTGCTTGAATCTATATACCACCCTACCTGCTGTAACTGGCCTTATATACCTGCCATAACTGGCCCTATATACCTTCCTACCTTACAGAAGGGGCCATATCTACCTACCTGCCTACCTACCAGAAGGGACTCTACCTACCTACTGAGATTGGTGTTACTAACTACCTACTGTTGCACAAAGGTCAAAATAATCCTAATGGGAGAACATTCACTTTTTTGTTCTAACATGATATTGTGGTAATAGCTTCTGCATGGAATTTGGAAGTGAGTAAGTCAACAAAGGCAGTCGGACTGTATAGTGAGAAAGAAAAGGGAAAAGAGAACGACACACATAAAAAGAGACTCCCCTGTGAGTCACAAGTGAAACTGCACTGTAAACACTCACGCTGTCTGCCGATCCTGTGTACAACAGCTGTCTACCACTAAATATGTGTCACTGTATGGTAAGTAATAGTGTCATCGTGTAATGGTTTATAATGAGTAAGAACATTACAATGGAAGTAATTTTAAACCATATTATGGTGGTGATATGTGGGTCATGAAGTGACGAGGTATTTAGTCCTTTTTAAAATGTTGTTAATTGGCAAAATTGGTCTTGTATAATGATTTGGTCAGTAACAAAGTAAATAGTGGGTAATAAAGAAATAATAAAAGCATTCTAGTAGCAATAAACTGTTGTGAATGACTGAAAGTCCTCAACTTAAAATATCTAGCTATTTTTCCCTTTGCCATTATACATAAATAAAAAACAGCTTAGGTACAAACTGCTGCCTTAACACCTAAAATAATATACACACTAAAGAGAAGAGGAGTATACAGTACCTCATGCAGAGACTTAATATAGGAGTAAAAATGCAGTAGCTTAACAAGTAGTCCCTATGCCTGCCCAGGCACCACACAGCAACAAAAATATGCCAATGGAATGATAAGTACACAGCCTACCAGTTGTTCTACCTTACAGTCCAAGTATAGCGTATGGCCGTGTGCCATAGCATAAGCAGCAAGCATTTAACCCTAATCTAACATTTTAACAAACTAGTACATCATGGGCTTCGGGAAGGAAGAGTTTTCCGAACGCATGACGTACCAGTACCAGAGCCCACACGAACGCTGCATGAAATCAGTCGAGTATATAGCATGGGGAGTTTACCTATTGCTCCCTATATATATCCAAAAGGTATAAAAATAATCTTTAATTATATAGCCTAACAATTTCCGCTGCACTTACCAATTTAGAGGGTTTAAAACAGACAAAAACAAACATTACACAGCAAAAAGCTACCTACAGATCAGACACAAGGTGTAGTGGCCCTGCTCCCAAGAAGCAAAAATCTATTAGGGTGTATGGTTTATATGCAAGGTGAGAAATGTATTAGGTTACATAATTTTCCAGCCATGTTTCATAAAGAAAGGCTGGTTTACAAAAAAAAGTGGATGCCAACCCCAGACCAAACATCTATATACAGATAAGTTGCCTGAGTAGAGCCCAATTTGCAGGGAGTTGACAGAAATGTGTGTGTTAGAGAGTGGGGGTTAGCAATTAGGGATATTTGTAGACCTGCCTAAGAAGATGTTTTCTCAGGACACACTTAAAACTATGAGGGTTATGAGTGTGCCTGATCAGATGGGGTAGCATGTTCTAGAGAATTGGAACAGCACGTGTGAAATCTTGGAGACGGGCATGGGCGGCTAACCCCCCCCCCCTCACCCCTCCATGTCTTTAACCTCTGCAGCAATGTTTGCAGCACTCAAATGTATTTTGAACAGACAATCTCTTAATATGACGCTGAAACCGTACTCAGCATGGCGAGGAGGCCTGTTTCTAGAGTGTAACCTTTCTATTTATAAACTGCTGTATGGTCCTGGCCACCGTGTTACAGCTCAGTTTCAGGGTGTTGGCAATCTTCTTATAGTCTACAGGATCTTTATGGAGAGCATAAATTCTTTTTTCAGATCCTCAGAGAGGTATTTGCCATGAGGTGCCATGATGAACTCCTAGTGCCCAGTATGAGAGAGTGTAAGAGCGTCAACACTAAATCTAACACACCTGCTCCCCATTCACACCTGAGAACTTGTAAGGCTAAGTTCACATGGCTAATTGCAGGGCCGCCGGCCCCATAGACTGTCATTACTCACATGATATGTTACTTATCTCCCCGTGCGGCGTATTGTACTTCTGGGGAGAGGAGGCGTAATCCATAGTTCTCTATGAGAACTGTATATTACCGGTAATTGACTGGGCGTCTTTCCGCTCGTATACAGTGTCAGTAACGCCGAAAGAGAGATGATGAGTAAAAAAAAAAATTAAAAATATAGAAAGGGAAAAAAAAAAATTTATATATATAAAAAAAAGAAAAAAAACAAAAAGGGGGGGGGGGGGGGGGGGGTTTAATTTTTGGGGTTTATTTTATAAATGAAAAAAAATTAATAAATAGTGAACAAGCCCTTACACTAACCAGTCGCATGACACCATGGAGGAAAAATGGCAAAATGGGCAAAATGTGTCCATTTTCACTTAATGATCTCACTTTTGTTGCCAGTGGTTTAGACATTGATGGCTGTGTTGAGTTATTTTGAGGGTATACCAAATTTACACTGTTATACAAGCTGTACACTGACTATCTATCTTACATTGTATCAAAGTATCATATCTTCATTGTTGTCCCATGAAAACATAAATTACAATATTTACAAAAATGTGAGAGATGTACATCCAAGTTTCTTTACAGTTAGTCATTACAGCTCAGCATTCCTTTATTTTGAAAATAGCCTTTCCACCTTTGGATGCAACATAGGTGTAATTCCTGGAATTAGCTACAGATAGCTTTTTGGTTTGCAG
Organism: Phyllomedusa bahiana; assembly: GCA_025379985.1. NCBI lineage: Eukaryota > Metazoa > Chordata > Amphibia > Anura > Hylidae > Phyllomedusa > Phyllomedusa bahiana. The sequence continues at coordinate 40,958 of JAODAL010007966.1, read as the reverse complement.
AGTGTTGTACCTCTTACTAGCACAACATTCAAGGGTGAGCATATATTTTCAACATTGATTAAACCATTTTTTATAAATATTCTACATTAGATTCTGCGCTTGTTTTTCTCTTTTGTCTGGAGAAATTCTGGACACCTAAATACGGTGGCAGACATTTATAAACCATTTAGGGCAACAGTATTACCTAGTGGTGGCATCTTTCAGCAGGATAATGTGCCCTGCCACATTGTGAAAATTGTTCAGGAATAGTTTAAAGGGGCTGTCTCACTACAAAGATTAGTTTTCACATGTAGGGAATGTTAAATGAAGACTTTTTCCAAACACATTCCTCTAGTGCTATACCTTGGTCAGGCGATCATACAGATTTTATCTGCTCAAAGTGCACACACGTTACTGTCCTGCTCTCCCTTCACAATTAGACAGAGAGCAGTGACTGATGTAACCACGAGTTTCCGGACCCCCCCCCTCGCCTGTCAGTCTTTGATAACAGAGTGCATTACAACTAACAAACATGGCAAGTTAATTACTTTTTAGTTTACTTTGTTGAGGCTCTGAAGCTTTTCCATAAAATAGAGCTTCCATCTCCTGAAGTCATGTCAGTGCAATTAGAAGAATACAGAGCTGGTATGCCAATCACTGCTATAGAAGCACCCACAGCATAACCAGGAAGAGTGAGGAAGTGTGCTGCTGTTGCTCTGTGAAACAGCATGGTGAGACAACCCCTTTAAGGAGCATGACAAAGATCAAGGTGTTGACTTAGCTTCCAAATTCCTAGATTTCAATCTGATGGAACATTTGTGGGATGTGCTGGAAAGGCAAAAGCCTTTAACAGGTCTAAAGATAAAAAAAATGAAAAAGCTATTCATACCACAAAATGACAATGCAAAGCAAATTAAAAAAAGGTTTTAATTTTTTAAGATTAGCAAAACAAATCAACAAGTATATAAATTTATTACCAGAATTGCACGGAAAGAAATACATTATACAAATAAGACACATAGAATAAATATAACACAAACATTTATGCCACAAGCAATCCATCAACTTCACAATGATTTTTAAATTATATGATATACTAAATGGTTTCTTTAAAAAGTACAATTTGTTATGTAAAAACCAAGCCCTCATATGTCTATTTAGACAGAAAAATAAAAAGTTAATCCCTGCAGTGGAAAGGGTGTATTAAACATAAAATGCTGATTAGGTGTATATATACTGCAGCTAAAGGCCGTATTTATTATAATAAAAAGGAATAATCAGTGAAGTGCACTGTAAGTTAAATAGAAAAAGTTCAACTAAATAGAGCTATGTTCACAACTGCGTAATAAACGCTGTCATACAGTACAGCCACAATTACGTCGGGTAATTTGGGAGTCGCGCTAATACACGCGTACTCCCACGGCACAGGGGGGGGGGGCAGCCCGCCAGCCCCATTGACAGTCATTACTCAGCGCCGGCTTCCGCGTAACTCGCGCAAGTAGATTGACAAGTCACTTATACTCCCCGTACAAACAAGAACGATTGTAATAGTACAGCAGTAAGGAGGGCGTACTGCCATAGTTTTCTCTTCGCGCATGTCGCCCATATTAGAGTGCAAATACACGCCGAAATGGGCACCGAAATTTGCCCCTGTACACATACCCTAAGAGTAAATGCACGTGTGACAGATTTGTTGCAGAAAATTCTGGGACTACCTCATTTATCTCTATAGAGTTTGCAGAAAATCCAAGCACATGCAGCAGAAACATCCCCATTCAAATGTATGGAACATATTTTTCATTTACAAAAATTCCTACAAGAAATTTGTTGCATGTGAATTTAGCCTAATGTTAGTTTACATTTAATATCTAATGCATGGGTTACAATTATTTTGAGGAACAATTACCAGAAAAATTAAAACATGTAGTTCTTTATCTTATTACTGGGGTTTTAAGTCCCACTGGGGCCATGGAAGTTAAAAAGAATACATTCAAATGTATCTGCAACTATGTGGATAATTTTTAAAAAAGTACTTTTATTATTGTAGTCATCATTTATATCCATTGCTGCACTTATATTTTTCATCTAATATCCTATTAAATGTTATAATAAGAGCATTTGATTAATCATAAAGCAAAGTTTCAAGTGAGGGTGAAAATGTAACTATTGCTAGGGGGCCAAAAATAAGTCCTTTTGTTACTGCTGTGCTTCTTAAATGGCTTATAATTTCTCTTGTCAGTGAAATGCTGGATATGAAAGAGTCCATTAAAAGCAGTGATAAATCAGTAATTCTGCTGGAACATGTAAGAGCATGTTACTATTGTATCCAGTCTTGGAAGGCACTATGATGTAAAACTCTTTCGTAGTTTGCTGTCAAATTCCTTTGCGCAGTTTGCTCTAAACAGTTGAAGGTCGCCAGGTTTATCATTACAAGGTGTGCGTGACGTCAATGTCTCATGCTGCCTGCAACCTTTCAGGATTTTGTCAATAGAGAAAGACAATGCTTCAAATATTGTCACTGACTGCGTCATACGGGCAGATCACAACAAAACCTTAACCATGGTATTAATATACAATAAAGTAATCTGCGTAACAACACTACAAATTCACATTAATCCTCTTGTGTTTCTGTGAAATAACTGTGAACATACTGTATGCAGCTACAATTGTCACAAATTACTACTAAATATTAATATATTAACTATGAACTGTGCTTTGTGAAATAACACTTGTACTGGGCTGGTAAAACTATATATATATATATTTGCATATATTATGCTTATTCATGCTTTTCCATGTGGCTTATTCACTCTGCCTTTATTTACTTTGAACATGAGTTAATATTATACACGAGTTTACACTTTTTGCACATGTAATTCACTGTTTTATTCATTTTATTATGGATATGTGTTATTAACACTTTTACACATTATTGTATGTTTTGCACTGATTTATACACTAATTATGTAAATAATTGATTGAATATTCATGAGCACTTATTTATTTCGCTCTTGTGTGAGCCGAAACGTCGCCTGACATGGAATAAAGCACTATCCTTGTTTTTGAAAAATTTTTGTGAGTGCAGCGGGTTTTCCTTTTTTGTTGATTTTGTCCATGTCGTGGACATTTCTGCTTGCACCCGATATCTGTATTGTATAATAGTGGTGCTGCCTTTTTCCTTTTTTTTTTTTTTTTTTTAAGATAGATAGATAGATAGTGGAAGCTGTCTAGTAATTGAACTCTGCAGTAGGGAATATAACAGGGTTATCTGATTTAGGGCATATTATCTTATAGATGGGGGGTTCTCTGCTTGGGATTCCCACTGATTAGCCATTGTAGAGTACCACTGCAAATAGCAACTCTTCCTCTGCAGTACCCAGGCTGTCCATGTATTACACAGATAGCTCATAGATCTTCGTTATTGTCCTATAATGTTTTATTTCCCTGATAGCATCAAAGTTGGAAGATCTGTTGTTTGTTAAGGCTTGGTTCACATCTGCGTTGGAGCCTCTGTCACAGAATCTGGCAAAAATGACATAAATAATAGTGCTAATTAAAGTGAAAAATACCACAATGAAAATCTGACAGACACCATTGTAGTCAATGAGGTAATTGGGGCACTGTCAGTGTCTGTCACTTCCACCTCTGCAATGAAGGCTTAAAACAAACCTCTAGCACAGATGTGAACTTGGCCGAGTAGATTATCCAAACTGTACAAACGTCTTTGAATCCATTTTGTGGTGAGAGAACAGGCTGATGACAGACTGACAGGGGTTCAACAGTTCTGTGCTTTTGCATTTTTGTTTTCTTTTATGAGGTTACTCTTATTAGTACAAGGAATGTGTTAGTTGTGCAGTTCCTTTATAAATGCATTATTAGATGTTTTAATATTTTTCTTTCCAACTTTTTTGAATTGCCAAAAGGAGAAATGAACACATATTTCCAAGGCTACAAAAATTGTAGATGTTTTGTAATTTTCTTTAAAACAGAGCCCCACTGTTCTGTAAATATTACTGATACTATTTGTGCTGTATACAACTGACTATAAAGGATAGGAACACATAGTACTGTAAGGCCCCGTTCACACGGCTTATTCTGCCGCGGATTTGCGCCGTACGGCCCGCCGTTTTTGCGTTTCTGTCCGCCGCAAACCCGCGGCAGCAATTACGGTAATCCACTGCTCTCATTGAGAACAGTGGATTCCGTCGCTCCTCCCCGCTCGGCAAATCCGCGCGGGGGGAGAAAGTGACATGCACATTATTTATGGCGCGGACGCGCCGTAAACAATGCATTGTCTATGGGGCCGGGAGCGGCGCCCCCCCCGCGCTCCGGCCCCCGGCCCCCCTTATTCACGGCGGATTTGTGCGCTCAATACGGCGCACAAATCCGTCGGGAATAAGCCGTGTGAACCCGGGCTTAGGCAATGAAAGAGTAGCAAAGCTGTGTTTTATTCTTCACATTTGAAGCTTCCCTGACTGAAATATTTAAGTGGCCTGTTTCATGTAGACACCTTTTTTAACAGCTTCCAGCTTCTCTGAAGGTTAATGATAAAAGTTCCTACCTACCACCATATTAGCATGCCACCTTTAAAAAGATCAGGGCCCCCAAAGGGAGTTATTATTATTATTTAATTTAGTGCCATTGATTCCAAGGCGCTGTAAATTTGAGGGGGATTACGTATATAACACATGGCAAACAAGAATTCTGCCAATACTGCCCTGATGGTGCCCATATTTGATCATATAACTAATGTCATGGACGCCCCTGCGACCTCTGTCTCGGGTCGCAGGCGCATCCGTGCTGTGGCTCCCAGCGGAGCCCCATCCCGCACGTCGGGTTCGGGGTCCGCTTTTGTCCCAGTCCCCGCCGCCGTCAACTTACCCGGCTGCGCTCCTGCTCAGTCAGTCCCAGTCTCCCGGTGCGTGGCTCCGCCCCTAGGGCACGCGCGGCCCGCCTGTTTGAAATTTAAAGGGGCAGTGCGCCGGTAATTGGGTTTTGCCGGGCACTGCTCCTATTTAGGTCTGGCCCCTTCTTGCCGGCCCTCGCCGGATCCTTAGGCTATGTTCACACGGCTTATTTCAGAACGTATTTACATCGGATTGCCGATGTAAATACGTTCCGAAATCATTGAAAATCAGTTTGCAAATAAGTGCCACTAAGTGTAGGGACGTATTTGTAACTGATTTCCCGACGGATTCACCATCACCCAATCATTGTAGGTGGTGAATCCGTCCTAAAAAATTTGACATGCACATTTTTTTTTCCGTCCGGGCCCTCAATACGCACGGCAACCCGGGCAGGGAACTACGCGTCGTGTGAACGCGAGCCGTTTTTTTCATTGAAATCAAAGAAAATAGGCCTGTAAACTTATTTCTGACTGATTTGCCGAGGGGATTGAGTCGCAACCAGGAAATCCCCGGCGAAAAAACCCCTTGAACGGGGCCCTTAGTGGTTTTACCTCGGGAGAAAGCTTTCCACCTAGTCTTGTCTTCCGGTACCGCCCCCTTTTTCCTACGTTTATTGACCACAAAATCTTGCCGCCTCCCTGACCTTCGCCTGTCCACGTTTAAATCCAACCCCTGCCCCGACCTTTTTCCCGCCCCGACTACGAGCTTCCGACGAATCGTACTACTCTCCCCTTTGGCCCCCCCCCCCGCACAACCCCGCCAGTGGAAACGACCTGGTAGACCCCCGCCCAGCAAGTCCATCCCCTTTGGGGCGGCCGGGGGAAACCGGGACCTATTTAGATCCTTCCCGGGCGTGGGCTTCCACCTCCCCTGGGGTTTCCGCGGACCACTACCCGTCCGTTACAGTGGGATCCGGCCATGGAACCCGCCAAGGGTTTTGCCAAGTTCGCCAGTAACACCACCGGTGACCAAGCATAAAAACAAATCGCCAGCAACGCAACGCTCGAGCAACTCCCCTTTTTGGGGGGCATTCTCCCACTCCAGCACATGGGGCTGCGGGGGTTCCTCCCGGGGCAGTTGCTCCAGTGGGTCCCAAGCCCCGGTTATCCATGCCGACAATTTTTGATGGGGATTCAAAGGGTCTGCAGGGGTTTCATCACCCATTCTCCCTGAAAGGGGAACTCATGGCAGGTCATTTCCGTAGAAAGAATCAAGGTGGCCTTTCATGGTCAGTTCCTCCCGGGAAAACCCGGGCCCTGGGCAACCCCCTTTGGGCCCGGGGTGACCCAATCACGGCCAAACAGCGCATTTCAACTAGAGTTCCGGAGTGTCTTCGGGGAACCGCTCGTTTGCGTCCTGCCGAAATCGCCCTGTTAACCTGCACAAGGGAACTCCCCGTGGGGACTACCCCGGGCAATTCGCACACTAGCATCGACTAGCCGGGAACGAGCAGCTTATGAAACCATTTTCAAGAAAGGGCCTTTCCAGCCCAATCAAGGATTCGCCTCGCCCCCCCGGCCTTCCGTCTTTTTTAAGCAGCTAATCCACCTGGCAAACCGGATTGAATCCATTCGCAAAAGGCGTGAGGACCCGCCAAGAGCAAGAACCAGCCCTACACGCCGTCCATCTCATTTTGCACCGGGTTTTCAGGGCCCCTCCACCGCCCCCTTTCCCCAGCCACCGGGGAAGGGGCCATCAATTGGATAGAGCCCACCTGTCCCCCCCAAAATTAACCACGGCGAAAAAGAGAACCTATGTCTCTACGGGGCGGCAGCCCGATCACTCCCCGTGTTGTCTGTTCGCCCACGGCGTTCGGGGAAAAAACGGGCACCCCTGGGCAAACGGGGGAGAAGCATCCCAAAGCTGGCATCTCTCTCCCCCCCGAACATTTCGGTCCATCAGCAAAAAAAGCCGGGACCCACTTTCAAGTTTCACATTCTTGACTCCGGTTCTGCGGAAATTTCCGGGACACTCCCCTGGTGTCTCAACACTGCCTTTCCCGGGTTCCCCGGGAAATCCCTTCCATTTCCCCCACAGTGGAAAAAGACCCCGTGACCCATCCTTTTCCGTACTGGCCATTGTCCCTCCAAATAGGGGCACTTCACAAAGAGAGACTATCGTTCTTGTGTTACCCCCCCGGCTTCTTCCCCCCGTCCTAGGGGGGTCTTGATTGGTGCAGCGCCATGCCCCGTGCTTGACTGGCGACGGGCGGGGTTCTTGCGATGGGGCTCAGATGTCGGTCCGCGTTTGGTGACACCCGCCGGGTGCCACCGCTTCTACGGTCCCAAAGCTAACCTCTAGCTTACCGGGAGTATGCTGATGTCTTCTCCAGAAGCAGGCAGAGCCCCCCGGCCACATCGTCCTTTTTATTGTCCGATTGACCTATTGCCCGGTCCCAGCCCTCCTGGGGGCAAAAGTCTACCTCTTTATCCGTCCGGAGACAAAACCCATGCCCAAAGGGACTTCGTGAGAAGCTCCAAAAAGGGATTTATTTCGGAAGCCTTTTCTCCCGCGGGGGCAGGATTTTTCTTCGGGAAAAGAAGGATGGTACCTTGCCCCCCTTTGCAAGTTTACCGGGGTCTGAAATGACACGGTGAAAAACCCGGGTACCCCTCCGTTGATACGGATTTATTTGACGTCTGCAGGGCGCAAGGTTTTTCTCAAGCTGATCTAGAGGGCCTACAATTTGGTCCAAAACCGCAAGGGCGATGAAGGGAAGAAACCCTTCAACACCAGGGAGGGCCACTTCGAGACCTGGTAATGCCATTGGGACTGTGTAATGCGCCTGCCATCTTCCCGAGCTCAAAAATGACTTTTCAGGTCTTCTCACACCTCAAGGGGTCTATCGGACAATTTTGGTTACCCCCGCCGACCTCGGACCCACCTTTTTGTCATGTCCGCGGTTTTTGAAGCGTTTTCCGGGAAAATCCCCTTTAATGCCAAGCTGAAGAAGTGCCCTTCCACCAAACCCCACCTTTCCGTTTCGGGGGTACATTATTTCGACGACCTACAATGGTTTCCAGCAAAGCGCAGCCGTTTTTGCAGTGGCCACGCCCAGTCGGTTTGGTGCCATACACGTTTCTTGGGGTTTCGTAACTACTAAGCCAATTTACCCCCATTTTTTTCTAAGCAGGGCCCCGATAGTGGCCTCACAAAGAAACGCTAACCCCCAGCTGGCCCTCCGAAGCTGAGGAGGCATTTGCAAAGCTAAAGTCTCCTTACCACAGCACTGTCCTCTCCCCGGGCCGAACCCCCAAAACCTTTCACCTTGGAAGTGGATGCCTTTTGGGGGGTCGGAGCCATTTTTTACCAAAAAGGGCCCACGGCAAAAGTAACGTGGGGCTTTTTTTCCAAGACGTTTTAAAAACCCGGCCGAAAAGGAACTACACGTAGCACCGGGTTCTGGCCATAAAGGGGGCTTTGGAAAAAGGGCGCTACCTATTGGAGGGGGCCGCCATCCCATCTTGCATCATTCGGACCAAAAAAACATGCTAAAACCTCCAACGGCTCAGCGATTTAAACCCACGCCAGGCTGGGTGGCCTTTTTCTTCTTCTCCCGGCCCACACCGGGTTCACTTCGACCCGCGGAAAGAACATCAAGGGGACGCCCCCTTTCCCCGGGCTTCTGACGGGTGGGTGAGGAGCACTCCAAGCATATAATTCCCCCGAAGCCTTATCCGGTGCTCCATTGCCCTCCGGAAGGTTCCTCCAGGGAGGACCTACGACCCCTGCTTTCCGCAGACCATCTTAAAAGGGCCCTTTCCCTTTTTTGTGGCCGCCCCCGGCGCTCGAAAGCTTTTCCTTTTTGATACCCCGGGTTCTATTGGGCCAAGCTCATCAAGGATGAAAAGGGGATTTCGCAGGCCTGAACTCCTGTCCCCGAACAAACCCTCGTCACAACCGGGCGGGTCTACTAAAACCCACTACCCTTTCCGACGCAACCGGGCCCAACATTGCGTTTGATTTTATAACCGATTCCCTCCTTCGGCGGGGAAAACACCGCATTTGGGGACTACGATGGTTTCTCCAAATGGCGTTTTTTGTCCCTCTCCGTGCCTGCCACGCCACCCCCTGCGGACTTTTTTTCCCCCACATGTTTTCCCCCGTCGCAGGGGCCCCCGCAGCAAACGTCTGGATCGGGGGAGCCTTTTTTTCCAAAGTTCTGTGTCCCGTGTTCCCAACTCCAGATGAAGTTTGACTTCTCGTCTTTACACCCCAGATGAATGGCCAGGTGAGAGATAAACCAGGTTTTGGGGATGTTATCTACCCACTTCTTTCAGACCCAAGACATTGCCCAACTTGTTGCCATGGGGGAGTTCTCGTACAACTCCAGAGACTCGGCACCGCGGGGGTCTCTCCCTTCTACATTGTAACGTCTGCATCCCCGCCCACCTCTCCCTTTGGGGATCCCACCAGGGTTTCCCCGCGGCGGACCACTGGTTCAGGACATAAAGACCATCGGTCCCAGACCCCCCCAATCTCTGCCCCCCTTCCGAGGCACGAAACCCAAGCGACAAAGGAAAATCCTCCTCCTGTCTTCCCCCGGGGACAAGGGGTAGCTGTCCCAATATTCCCGTCTTTAAAAGCCCCCTAAAAATTGGGACCCCACTTCCTGGGGCCCTAGAGGGTTTTCACTCCATTAACCGGGTTTTTTACAAAATCCGGCTCCCTCCCACCATGAGAATTCCTAACCTTTTCCACCTCTCTACTAAAACCTCTGGTCCTTAACCGTTTCCTCTGAAGTCATCCCTCCTCCACCCTAGCCCCATGCTTCCAATGCTTTGAAGTCAAGGGGTCCCGAAAGAGGAGAACAGAGGGAACTACTTTCTGTAACTGGAAGGGGTTTGGTCCTGAAGGAGGGCTTGGGGGTCGGAGGGAATACCTAACCCTAATCCATCCCGAGATTTTTTTGACCATAAAAAGGGGGGCCCAAGAGGGGGGGCTCAAGGGGGGGGGACTGTCACGACGCCCCTGCGACCCCCTGTCTCGGGGCGCAGGCCGTCCGTGCTGCGGCTTCCAGCGGACCCCCACGTCGGCGCCGCACGAGTGCGGGACCCCATCCCCCCGATGATCCCGGGGGTTTAACGCACTTCCCGGGTTCTTACTCACCATCCCGCAATGCATTGTGGGGATGGTGACAGGCATTGTCATGGGGGACCAGTACCAGACGAGTACTGTGCACTGGGCCGCCAAAAACAACAACTGATATTTCTGTTTGAAGATAAAAGGGGGAAAAAAAATAAAAAAAAAGTAAAAAAAAAATGTCAAAATGAAAAAAAATAAAACACAAACACAAAAAATAAAAAAAAACACGTAAACCCCCCCGCCCTTTTCCCCTTTACAAACCCAAAACCCACAAAAAAGAAAAAAAATAAATAAAGTACCATATTTGGTACGCCACGTCGTAACGACCCCCCTAAAAAATCTTCATGTTAATTAACCCGTACAGGAAACGCCGTAAAAAAAAAAACAAAAAACGTCACAAATTTCGGTTTTGACATCCTGCAGAACACAAAATAAAAAAAAAGCGATCAAAAAATCAATAATGCCCAAAGTTTCCAAAATTAAAAAATTTAGTTCACCCCGCAAAAAAAAAGCCATACACTCCTGTATACAGAAAAATAAAAAAGTTATGGGTCCAGAAGAAGCGTGCATAAAATTAAATTTAAAACAATAAAAAACCCCTTTTTTTTTTTTAAATGCTTTTAAAATTTAAAAAAATATATAAATAGGGTATCGCCGTAACGATCGACCCGAAGTAAAAGCTAAAAATGGCATGGATACGCACGGGGAGCGCTGTTTTAAAAATAAAAAAAAAAACACTACTAGGATTGCAGTATTTTCTTCACCCTGCCTTTCCCAAAAAAAGGTTTAAAAACTGATCAAAAAACTTGTCCCCCCCAAAAATTTAAACAATAAAAAAAAGTCAACTCTTCCCGCAAAAAAAAAGCCCCACACACTCCTACATAGAAAAAAAAAAAAGTAGGCCTCAACATTGGCGATGCAAAAACGATTTTCCTTTTTGAATAAAAATTTTTTTATTGTGTAAAAGCATAAAACTAAAAAAATATCAAATAAGTACGCTGTAAAACTATCGACCCTGAGTAATACTAGTTGCAGTTATAAATGCACGTGACCGCTGTTAAAAAAAAAAAAATAAAAAACAACCAGGGGAAAGCGTATTTGTTCAAAAAGCCTCACAAAAACCTTTTAAAAAATGATCAAACGGCATAAAACCCCCCATAAAGGTACAAAAAAAAACTCAACTCCCACAAAAACAACCCAAAACACCCGATACCGAAAACTGAAAATGTTATGGCATCAAACAAACAACAAAAAACCCCAATTTTTTTATAGACCTAACTTTGTAAAAATAATAAAACATAAAAAAAACAAAAAATCTATCCATTGCAATTGTACCGACCCCCAATAAAGATATCCTGTCATTTATACTGCACGGCGAACGCTGTAAAATTGAAGCCCAAAAAACAAGGGGGGAATTGCTTTTCCCCCCATTTTCAAAACCCAATGCAAAAAAACAACAACTTTGTAACACCCTTTTCACCCAAAATTACAAAACACCCCCTAGATGATTTTTATGAGGCGACTGAATCCAAATGGGGGCACTTCTGGAAGGGTTTACCTGTTCCGGGACTTTGGGGGCTTTTAAAAGCGCATGGCCCCACCCAAAATCTGCATTCCAAAAGCCAAAAACCTCCCCCCCTTATAACCCCCCCGCCAATTTTTCGCCCAAAAAGCAGATTAAAACCCACATGTAGGGTATTGCCAACTTGGAAGAAATTGCTAACAAGGTTTTTGGGGCTTTTTTACCAGGGTTTTTTTGTAAAAAAAAAAAACATTTTCAGCTAAAATTTCAGAAAATTGGAAAAAAAAAATTTTAAAAATTTTTAAAACCCAACGCTAAAAAATTTTTGTGACAAACCGTGGGGCAATACTCCTGCACCCCGGGAAAAATTCCTTAAAGGGTGTAGTTTTTTAATATGGGGTATTTTTAGGGGGTTTATTTAAATTTTTGGGAAATTAGGGTGTCCGCAAAAACCCGAAATGGCCCCCAAATAAAAAAGGAATGAAAATAGACCCCAGAGTCCCCGTAGGTGCTCCTCCTATTTTTGGGCTTTGGGTTAGCCAAATAATGCACTAGGCCACATAGGGGGTATCTCTGAAAACGGCAGAATCTGGGGAATCAAAATAATTTTGCTTTTTCCCCGATCACATTTAACCGTTTTCTTGTAATAATGCATAAATATTGAAAATCGCAAAGAAAGGAAATTTTTTTAAATTTCACTTCCACTTTTCTTTAATTCCTGTGAAAAACCTAATGGGGTTAAAAAACTTCTAAATGCATTTTGAATACTTTAAAAGGGGGGATTTCTTAATGAGGGGGGATTTAAAGGGGTATCAAAATACAGGCCAATCAAAATCACGTTAGAACTGGACTGTTTTTTCAAAAAATGAATTTCAAATTTTTTTGAAAAAATTTTAAAATTACTCAAAAATTTTTTTAACCCCCTAATGTGTAAAAAAAAAAAAGACATTTTTAAAAAAATGAAGCCAAAATAAAAGCAACAAGGGAATGCTAGTTTAAACTATTTTGAGTGGGTAACATCTGCTTACATCAAAATTTTGAAGTTTAAAATTTTAAAAACGATTTTTTTTTATTTTTTCACAAATAAACAAGCATTTTTTTGGACCAAAATTTCTTACACTTAAAACCCAATGTGCACGAGAAAAAATCATGAATCACATGGATAGGTTAAAGTGCAAAAAGTTATTCTCCAAAAGGACAATGACGATTAAAAAAATGGGGCTCTGTCAAGGAGGGCCCAAAAATGGGTCCGGCGGTAAGGGGTTTAAGGGCAACGGCGGTTTTTTTTTGGGACACTTCGTTTTTTCCTCCTCGCCTTCTAAAGCCTAAATTTTTTATTTTTCCACCTACAAAAACACATGAGGGCTTTTATTTTTTTGGGACAAGATTACTTTCTAAGGTGTTATTCACAACTATAAATATACTGGGAAAACCGCAAAAAAAAATTTCCCGTTGGACAAATTTGGAAAAAAAATTATTTTCGCCCTGTTTGCGGGTTTTTGCTTTTACGGCGTTTAATCTTCATAAATATAATGTTTTCGTATTCTCAGATTGATACCAAACCCCGGCAATACCAACTGAGGGTTTACTTTATGTTTGGGACCGTAAAAAAAATTTCCAAACATTTTTTTATTTTGAATTTGCGCCACTGCGCCATTTTGTGTGAAAAAAAAGAAAAGAAGTGAAAAAAAAAAAGAAAAAAAAAAAACCAATAACCTTTTTTTGTACTAACCCTACGGACGTCAGTGAGGGGCATTTTTTGCGGGCTGAAGTGTACCTTTTTATCGCTAGCAGATTGGAATGCATGCGACTTTTTATTGTATCAATTCTTTTATTTCATTTTTTGAGTGACGAAAAATGACCAAAAAACGGGGACGCCATTCTGGCGTGGAATTTTTCTTCTCTACGGTGTTCGGCGTACGGGATAAATTGATCTTATATTTTTATAGATCGGACTTTTTCGATGCGGCGATACCAAAATATGTGTAACTTTTTTTTATTTTAATTAGTTTTAATTTGTAAAATGGGGTAAGGGTGATTTGAACTTTTAATACTTTTTTTTTTTGTACTTTAAAACTTTATTTTTTTATTTTTTTTACTGTAACATTGAGGCCACCTGTGGTACTTGACCGACTAGTGGCACGATTGTTAATACAGCCTAATGCATTGCATAGGCATGCATTTAGAGTGGTACAAAGTGGCGGTTTCCTCCCCACTTCCTGTCTGCGACGGAAGAGGGAGCAAACTGGCCTGTGTAAGTGTGACGGGAGCCTTCACAGGGCTCCCCACCACCGTGTCCGGTCGTCGGATCGGCGCAGCATAGGTGCACTGATGCCGATGACCGTAACGATCGGTGCGCAGCGGCCATCTTTGCCGCGGTGTCTGATGGGTTAAACAGCGGGCAGAGCCACCCGCCGGCCGCTGTTTACTGCATGTGTTATCAGCGATTGAGCAGCTAACACCCGGCGGCTTGCGGGGAGTCCAGCGGAGCGATCCCCTGCAAAGCCCCTTAGCCGCCCTGGGACGTACTCATATGCCCAGGGTCCGTTAATGGGTTTTAATACATTTCCCAGTGCGTATTATTAAGAAAAACAATGGCCCGCTTTAACTATTGCTGTCTAAAAGTTAGACAACGTTAAGTTATACAGGCTGATTAAAAGTGTGCCAGATTTATCACAGTGGCTGATACTGTTTGATGCTGCACCAAAAATGCACCACTTTTTGGCGCATTTTACTACACTTATCTAGTGCAACCACAATAGGAAATGTGGGCCACTTTGTGGTAAGCGGCTAAAGAATCTGACCGAGATAAAATAATTCATATTAGGGCCAAGTGGTTGAGGTTTTATAGAGCTAAAACAGGTTCTGGTTAAACCAATGACCTTTAAATGTGACAGTGTTTAGTTTATCATGTTTTGTGTATGTAAAAAAAAGTCCAACCTACAGTATATTAAAGTGCAGTAAAGAAGAGAATAAAATCTTGATAAAATATAATCCAAACATGGAATATATTGCATGTGTGACATGTTTTACTGTATATAGGAGTTTTTTTCTTTTTTTTTAAAGATCTGTGCCTTTAATGGGAAAGCCATACATAAGTACTGTTTTACAATACAACATTCATTTTAAACAGCTCTTCATGCTGAGTAAATCAAGATAATGTTTTGTTCAATTTTTATTGCTTTCTAAGTGGGAAAAGTTCGGTTTTTTGAACCCTGAGCCAGATCTGCTGTTATGAATTGATTAAATAATATTATATAACCTAAAATGTCTTTATTTTAATAAAGAAAAATTTTTTAAAATAGTTATCACAAATAAAGGCTAGTTATGGGCCCATTCACATCATGTTTTGGCACTGTATGTCATATCCATAGTCCTCATTAATATGCCAAAAGTGCGTGATTTTAGCCTACCCCATGACAGGACACATTAGGATACTTTTTTGAGTTATAAAACTGGAAAATAGATGACACTGTTTCGTACCAGGGTAAACAGTAAAAATATGTATACCACGCAGCATACTTTTTTCCCCACAGTGGGTGCCTATGAGTGCAGAGGTGTAATTTAAATGTACAGGACTCCAACCAAAAATTATAAATGGCCCCCCCATAACTCTCATGGAGTACACTTGCTGTTCCCCAGTTTAGCTCCTTAGGGACAGCCACCGGGGTTCCCAAAGAGGACTGATATTGCTCTCTCCTACACCACCCCCGTGCCCCTCACCTCCCCTCCCTCCATTTTCTTTTTTTTTTTCTTCCCTTTCTTCTTGTGTCTCATTGTTAAATGGTTATTAATACTGTACAGGTATTTATCAGTTGTTGTTAATTATCGTTTGCATTATGCTTAGTCTTGTATCTTAAAATGTGATTTTCTATTACTTACAGTATAAAGAAAATGTAATAAAAGTTAAATAAATAAAAAAGGTCACCCCCCTCCCCCCCCCCCATCTACCTTGTTCCATATAATACTGGTGTTTTCTTATGTGGCAGAAGGACTTTTGGACCTCCCAGAGTCTGACCCTGAGTGCACAGTATATATAGAGGAGAGAAGCTGAGCTCTGTGATATATAGGTTTATATGATAAAGGGAGAGAAACTGAGCTCTGTAATATATAGGGTTATATGATAGAGGAGAGAAGCTGAGCTCTGTGATATGTAGGTTCGTATGATAGAGAGAGAACTGAGCTCTTGATATATCCGGGGGGAGGGTAATATGACAGAGGATAGAAGCTGAGCTCTGTGATATATATTTATATGATAAAAGGAGAGAAGCTGAGCTCTGTGATACATAGGGTTATATGAATAGATGAGAGGAGCTGAATGTTCGTGATATATAGGGTTATATAATAGAGAGAGGAGCTTAAGCTCTGTGAAACATAGGGTTATATGATAGAGGAGAGAAGCTTGAGCTGTGTGATATATAGGGTTATATGATTTAGCGGAGTGAAGCTGAGCTCTGTGATATATAGGTTAATATGAATAGAGTGAAGAAGCTGAGCTTGCTGTGATATATAGGGTTATATGTAGAGGAAAGAAGCTGAGCTCTGGAGATCTATATTTATATGATAGAGTGAAAGAAGCTGAGCTCTGGGATTATAGAGTTATATGATTAGAGAAAGGAGCTGAGCTCTGTGATACATGGGTTATATGATAGAGGAGAGGAGCTGAATTCGTGATATATAGAGTTATATGATAGAGTGAGAGAAGCAACTCTGTGATATATATAGGGTTATATAATAGAGGAGAGAAGCTGAGCTCTGTGATAAAGTTAAAAGTTAAAGTTAAAGGGTTAAAGTTATCTTTCCTAGCACATGTGACCGGGTATAGGTCTATTTAAAGGAAAGCTTTGTTATACAATATATCCGCTATGATTAAGGGAATAATTTTTCCGAGAACGCGTTAGCGCTTTCTTACTACACTACATCAATGGTTATGTCGACTCTGTTTTTAATGCATTTGAAAATAAAGGCCATCTTCATATATTCTACCTACCTGGTCTTGAGCTGGACTTCCTTTTCGTTTGTTTGGATCACCTGAGACTCGTTTCCAGTCTATCCGTGCACGTCCAGGGGTGGAACATTGACGGTGAGCTGGCATTCTTTTCGTTTTATATATTGTATAACCACTTTCTTCTGTTTCAAGTAAGTAGGATCTAATTGTGTACAGTGACCAGATTCTGCAGCTTAATGCGACTACACTTTTATATAAAGTAACAGTTTCATGATTGTATAAAGACTAGTATGTTTACCCCTCACAATAATGATATTTACCCTGTTTCCCCAAAAATAAGAGTGTCTTTTATTAATTTTTGCTCCTAAAGACGAGCTAAGACTTATTTTTAGGGGATGTTTTTTCTGTGAATAATAAATCACATTTTTATGTTGAACCAAAAACATCACACGTATTATTATAAGGTAGTGATTTCATCACAACATCAGCATAACAGCCAAACTCTGAATTGCATAAAAAAGAAATGCACTAGGTCTTATTTTCTGGGGATGTCTTATTTTCAGGGAAACAGGGTATGTCACGATTTTGTCGTATACCAAAATATTTCTTTAACAACTTTTCTTTTTTCTTTTGACTTGAAGTTAGATCACTGTGTTTGGGAATAAGGCAGTAACTGCTCCTGTGTGCATAATGTGTTGCATAATCCTGCTTTTCGGGCTGAACCAGTAGGGAGAGGAGTTAGACAGTACTATGTCATAACATTTACAAGTTAGTGATGCATGGCCAATACGTTCAGGTTTCATCATCACGCTGCCCTATCTGTGATTAATTGGATTAATCACTTCATCTCTGCCTTGTGCTGATGATCCTTCTGTCATACATAGGCACTTAGTGCTGCGTAGTAACTACATTATGTACAACAGCAAGGAAGGAAGCCGATTACTCAAGATTAAAGCCTGATGGTCTACTTTAGATGCTGTCAGTAATAAAAGTCCTAAAAAACTAGAGGTGGGATGGGTAAGGGGTAAATCCAGCAAAATGTCTTCTCTCTGTGTTATAGATATCTAGGGGGACATGTATGAAAACTGTTGAGGTGGAAGACTTTCTTTGTTGCCCACAGCAACCAATCAGAGCGCCCCTTTCATTTTTTCGGAGCAGTATATGAAATGATAGGGGAGCTCTGATTTGGTGGCTATGGGAAACAAAAAGTCTTACAAACAGCGCAGTTTTAACTGCACTCCAGTTAAACTGCCTTTATTACTAGCAAGCTTCTTTCGGTTGTCTAAATTGTTCAGAAAGGTGTTTCAAGTAAGCAATCAATTTACTCTGTGTGAAGTCTTGTGGATACAATCACACTAATTGATTACTCACTTTCCAAACAGTTTAGATAAGTGAAAGAAGCTTGCTGGTAATAAATGTCGATCATTGGAGCGCAGTTACAACTGCACCAAAACTGCTGTGTGTGAAAGCACCTTTAAACCTAGACAGTTTCATACATGAGGCCCCTAGTTTATTGTTACGTTGTCACGGTTCACGGGTGGTCCCAGGCACAGATCCGTGTCTCTGTACCTGTTTGCTGCTGTCTCGCTCCCTCCGTCACGGGCATGGCTGTGCCTCTGCTGTGTTCCGTTTCCCTGCCCTGCTGCTGCAGTCCTGGTCCATGCAGGCTGGTCACTGCTGTGTCTCTTGTTTCTGAGTACACTCACCTAGTTGTGCTGCCTGTCTGTGTCTGGACGCACTCCCGAAGGGGCGCGACCACATGCTGGTCTGGATTTAAAGGGACAGTGTTCTAATTACCTGTCCAATGACCTACAACCTCCTGGGATGTAAGGAACTTCCTGCCTCTGTTCCTGGTCAGTTCATTAATGTCCATCTGATCACCTGACCACTGCTGCTGGTGTTGTTACTGTATTAACTCCTGTGTTACCTGCTTCTATTCCTGCTGTTTCCTGCCGTCCTGCTAGCCTGATACCTTTCAGTTTATTACTGTCCATCTGAGCTCCTAGCCACTGCTGCTGATTTCTGTTGTTCCTTTGTTAACCCCTGTGTTGCCTGAGTGACACTTAGGGTGTCATAGGATTACTTAACAGGGGTTTTCTCACCAAGCTGTTTCACTGAGTCACAAGCAGTTTCACACTCACTCTCCTCAGGCTGTGGATAGTTCTATAACAGTGATTAACTTCTTAAACTTCTCAGTAACTAGCTGAGCTATGAGACTGACAAGTGCAGGAGAGCCAATATTCAGTAAACAAAAGCTACATGTGCTGTGAGGACTGAAAATAAATCTGGACTGAAAATCTCATGACTAAAGTAAAATCAATAGACTAATGTATTTAGAAAAAGTCTTCAATTACCTGTCCCTTCATGCTGAAAGCTAATCTTTTAGTGAGAAAACCCTTTTAAATGAGTGCCAGGGCAAAATTATATTACTGGTAATAAACATCAGGTACATGCTATATCACTTAGTCATGTTTTTCCCCCATTTGACATGTTCAAAAAAAGTGTCTCAAGACCTAGTCCAGGTTGAGGACATCTGCAGTGTTATATACCTGACATCCACAGCCTATAAAACTGGTTGGAACTCTGTTTTTCTGAAACAGCACTCCCCAAATACAGAGCAACCAGTATAAGTATGGTGCCTACATCAAATAATATTATAGTATGGGCACTGGGCTTCTAAATTCCCTCTTATGGCAGCTGAAAGCAATCAAATTTTATAATTTGTCTCTGTGTCTGTGCAACAGATTGAGGGTTTTCTATCAGAAAAAACATTCTGACTGCTATAAATATATTTTTCTAAATAAATGAACAGTAGTGCAAGAACCTTGGAATATGAATCTCTGCTATTTTGCAGTCTTTTGTCTCTTTGAATATTATACTTTCATATGAAAAGTTCCCTCAAAAAAATAAACATATGATATAAACTGTAATTATTTAGTCAAAATCATTTTGATGTCTCCATTACTTTACATTATTCATAATACAACTATTTAGCTTACACTGTTCAATCACTTGAGATCGGATATGAAAATATGGAATACAGTGAATCAAATATGAAATGTTGCAGTATAAAAAGGAGGGGGTGGACTAGCACAATCCCTTAACTAAAGGGCTCTGCTACCTTTACTGGAATCCAGTTTCACAGTACCAGAGGCGTAACTTCAAGCTCTTGGGCCATAGTGCAAAAAGTAAAATGGGGCCCCCCAGAGACCATCTGCCACTTTCAGTACTAGTAGCTTCTTATTTGGCAGGAGGGATTTTTGGGCCCCTTTAGGCTGCAGGGCCCGGTAGCGACTGCTACTGCTGCACCCCCTGTAGCTACGCCTCTGCACAGTACTGTCATTCAGTAAACACCTAACAATATAGTCTTATGGTAAAAATATGGGATGTGGTTAAGCAACTTTGTCAAATAATCTAAAAAAAAAAATGGGAATCTTGCAAGAGAACAGAGAGTGACTATTAATCACTATATTTACTATTTTGCCATAGGCAAACTTAAACTCTATCAGTTCTCAATCTATAAAACACTAAAACGTAACTTTTATTATGTACTTAACCTCTATACACACTACTTAAAAAAGGTGAGGCATGACATTTTAAATTGTGATTTCTCACCTCTGTCTACAAAGTATCACCTGCTGCAGAGGGTGTTATACAGAAGCCTTATATGTTTTATGTCCATTAGATTAGGGATAACTGCCCAAGTAGGATGCTTGGGATCCCTTACTGGAGTTAGTAAATTACTGTATATATAAAGGTTTTCCTGTTAGTAGGTGGGGTTCCACCAGACTTGATAATTGAAAGGGTAGTTATTCCTTCAGAAGTAGGAAGGGAAAAATTGTTGAGGTTAGAAATTCAGGTTTTTAAATAGTGTGTATAGAGGTTAAGTACATAATAAAAGTTACGTTTTAGTGTTTTATAGATTGAGAACTGATAGAGTTTAAGTTTGCCTATGGCAAAATAGTAAATATAGTGGTTAAGCAACATCTCCACATTGTGAGATATACTCCCTTATACCTTTCTGGCATAATTTGAAATTTTTTTTTTAAGGCAAAACTTTTGTATCAACTTTATTTTATAAACTTTTATGGTATAACCAATAAAAAATTCTACTTGAGAGATGGGAAGGCAATATGTGGTATTAATGGGTAACAGTTCTCAGCTATCCACTCATAAAGGCTTATTAGTACTAAGGACATGTTCACACGGCTTAATTGTGGAGCGTATAGACTATCATTACTAGCGGCGCGTATACGCCGCTAGTAAATGACATGTCACTTATCTCCGCCCGCGGCGGATTCTCCAAGCGGGGAGATGAGACGTAATCCATAGTTCTCTATGAGAACTGTGGATTACCATAATGACTGGGACGGATTTCAGCCCGTAATTCGCGCAGTACACCGTGCCCAAATAAGCCGTGTGAACATGGCCTAAGGCTTATACTTAATGTAAAGAAGGAGCCCATTCAAGTTTCTGTTGTCCCAGATTTGGCAATAAACCAGCTAATCTTCTACATTTTGATATGTATAGCCCTGGGATAATTTTGCTACTGTCTTATTGCACACATCTACATAGTGTTTCAGGCCAAAAGTACTAGGCTCTGTAGATGACATTTATAGGGACCATTTTATAATTTTTCTAACTTATTTAATACACCTTATACACCAGAAAGCTAGTAGCTGGCTATCGGCTTAGGTACTCTTCGTTCGGAAAATGTTGGGAATGATAAAAAAAAAATAGTGCAGCATGCCTAACACCACAGTGAAAACCCGACAGACCCAGTCAGTGGGGTTCATCAGGCACCACTTGTGTTTCCACTGTAAAAAGGGTGGGATTCCAGCTCAGCAACAGAGCTTCCAAATAGAACCTACGACACAGATGTGAACCATCCCTACAGTGATTGAAATGTTTGCCAGGATGAATGCTCCAATAGAACATGGTGTACACTGGAAATTGGGGACAATTAAAGGGGTTTTGCCACGATGTAATGTTGACGTGGGATCCTCCAAAATGGGTATTTAATCACTTTTCTAAATATATGTGATTATAAAAAGTGAATCATGTGAGAGCTACAGCCTGACGAAAATGCCCTTATTTTCCTGACAGTTTACATTAGATACGACCAGGAGCAGACAGGAGCTGATCTGGCTGCGCTTGCGTGCTTGCACTTCTTATCTGATGGCAGAGAACATGAATGAACTTTGAAGGGACTGGGGAGAAATATGTTGTGTCTTTTGTATAGAGAATCCACTGGTTGTAATGTAATTATCTGAGTAAACATGCAGATGCTCCCTCACTTTATAAGGGACTGAGGAGAAAGATCCTTTGTCTTTTGTATAGAGAATCCATTGGTTATAATGTAATTATCTTAGTAAACATGCAGACACTCCCTGGCACACTGCTCAGCCCATTTGTGAAGGAATGAAAGAAGGCTGCCTGCTGAGCTTATCTTCTCCCCTGAGCACAGAAGAGGGAGAAATAAAATAAAATATAGCTTGTGCACAATACAGTTCTCCTCTGCAGATTAGCCAATGTTTGCTCAAATACAGAGACTGAGTATCAGGAGCATGCATGGTAGGTGGAGCGATGACATCACAGAGGAGGTACTTGTTTTTTTAAACACAGAAACACAACGCCCCTTTTTTCAAGCCTCAAGAGGGAATATCAGCCTGTTAGGTGAGAAACTCACTTCTTGGCAAAACCCCTTTAAGGACTTCAACTCTCTTTTTTTTTTTCAAACGGTTATTATTAAAGCCAAGTTGGAAGCAATGAGGTCATTAATGAACTTTGTCTTTGGTACATAAAAACCTACACACGAAGCTATTTTCAGACTCGATAACTCACAATGACTTTATAAAAGTAGGAAAACATCCTACCTCAAGTGTTCTAAGGCCATGTTCACACGGCTTAAAATGGGCCGTATTTCGGTCCGTAATTATGCGCCGAAGTGCGCTAATTACGGGCTGAAAACGGCCCATTCATTACGGTAATTCACAGTTCTCATAGAGAACTATGGATTATGTCTCCTCTCCCCGCCCGGCGGCTGTCATTTTCTAGCGGCGTATACGCGCCACTAGCAGTGATTGTCTATGGGCCGGCAAAGTGCCGACCCCCGCTCGCTCCCCCGCTCCCCCCCCGCCCCTGTCCACACGGCGTAATTAAGCCGTGTGAACATAGCCTAAAAGTCTAGTAAAACTCTTGTTATTTGCCTGAGACCTGACATTTAGATGTGAGATACCTAAATTGAGAGATTCAGTTGGCAAATTTTTTAATTGTAGAACCTGAAAAAAAAAAAAAAAAAACTTTAATTACAGCATCTATTCCTGGTTTTAGTATTATTACCTGAATTTATTCTTACAAATCGTGTATTTCCTGAATTCAGGTCCACAGACAGCTTTAACGCTTTCATCTTTGTCTAATAAACTTTCCTAACCTGTTGCGTTACATATCTTGATTAACAACCTATACTGTTTCATAAGAAATATACAGGTGTAATCTTACAAATTTGTGCATTTTGTGACATTGTTTAAAGGGTTTTGCCATGAAGATAGTTCATGCCTGATTTGTCCTGCTTCAGCTTTTACTGTGCTCAAAAGGGGGTGTGTATGATTTGTTTGAACTGCATATCATGTGACATCACCATGCCTTTCTCCACAATATGCTCACTCTAGTCAAATAAAGGTCTGTCTATGTAAAGAGTTGTGAGTAGTGTAGCTGAGTAGATAGCACTTTTGCCATTCAGCATAGGGGTCATAGGTTCAAGTTCCTGCAGGAACAAAACATGTGGATTTTTTTGTCTCAATGCACATACCTGAGTAAGGTTTCTTTTTTTTTTTTTATTTATTTGCACTGTTTGACTAATTACTAAGAAGTACAGAGGACAGTAGTAGAATGACAGCAAATGGGACTGACCACTCGCTCAGCAAGGACTGTGTGAGATTACTAAGCAGGTAAGGGACTGACCAGGGGCGTAACTACCGGGGTAGCAGGGGTAGCAGTTGCTACGGGCCCCTGCGCGTAGGGGGCCCGGGGCAGCTGCTACTGCGTCCGCTACCCGGTAATGCCGCTCCTGGGCCCGCCGGCAGTGAACTTCAAAGTTCACTGCGGCGGGCAGGGAGCTGCGGGGCCCAGCGCATACTCCCTCTGAACGCCCGGGCCCCCGGGCCCGAGCATTCAGAGGCAGCACTGCTCAATAGTAGCAGGACGGAGCGCGATCGCTCCCTCTGTTACTTCCCCCTGCCGGCCCTCTGTGGTCACGTGGGCGGCGCGCGGTGACGTCACATTACCGCGCCGCCCACGCTGAGCGCAGAGGCTGCAGGGAGAGAGCAGCAGGAGCGGAGGCGAGCGGCGCATCGGGGGAGCGTGGTGAGTAGTTGTTTCTTATTTTATCTACCCCATTTGCCTGCCTTATAGCCCCCCATGTGCCTGCCTATAGCCCCCATATCCCTGCCCATACACCCCCCATATGCCTCCCTATACCCCCCCCATATGCCTGCCTATACCCTCCCATATGCCTGCCTATACCCCCCCATATGCCTGCCTATAACCCCCATATGCCTGCCTATAGCCCCCCATATCCCTGCCTATACCCCCCATATGCCGGCCTATAGCCCCCCATATGCCTGCCTATACCCCCCCATTTTCCTGCCTATCCCCTCCCATATGCCTGCCTATACCCCCAGATGCCTGCCTTTTAGCCCCCCATATGCCTACCTATACCCCCATTGCCTACCTATACCCCCATTATGCCTGCCTATAGCCCCTTTTGGGCCTTTGCCTATAGCCCCACATATTCCTGCCTATAGCGCCCCATATGCCTTCCTATACCACCCCATATGCCTGCCTATAGCCCTCCATTATGCCTGCCTTTTAACCCCCATATGCGGGTCTATACCCCCCCATATGCCTACCTATAGCCCCCATATGCCTGCCTATAGCCCCCATATACCCTGCTATAGCCCCCCATATTTGCTGCCTATAGCCCCCATATGCCTGCCTATACCCCCCCATATGAATGCCATACCCCCATTTGCCTCCCTATAGCCCCATATGCCTGCCTATAGCCCCCATATGCATAGTTGCCAACTTTTGAAATAAAAAGCAGGAAGTTTGTATGGGGGCGGCGGCGTTAGCGGAAAAATTTGCATGGACACGCCCATCTTGTCAGTATGCCACGCCCCTTCAAAAAAGCCACACCCACTCCACCTAACGGCATAACGGCTTTGGAAGAAAGCCAGGTAGATGCCCTTATAGCCAGGTAGTAACCCCCCAAAGCAGGTAGTGCCCTTACAGGCAGGTAGATGCCCCTTGTAGCCAAGTAGATGCCCCCTCTGTAGCCAGGTAGGTGCCCCCCTTTGTTTGCCATGTAGGTGCCCCCTTTGTTAGCCAAGGTAGGTGGCCCCATTGTTGCCAGGGAGTGCCCGCATTGTTTGCCAGTAGTGCACCCATTATTGCCAGGTAGTGCCCCCTCGGTTGCCAGGTAGAGGCCCCCCCTGTTGCCAGGTAGTGCCCCCATTGTTGCCAGGTAGATGCCCCCTCTGTTTCCAGGTAGTGCCCCATTGTTGCCCGTAGGGCCCCTCTGTTGCCAGGTAGTGCCCCCTCTGTTGCGCGGTAGTTGCCCCCATTGTTGCCAGGTAGTGCCCCCTCTGTTGCCAGGTAGTGCCCCCTCTGTAGCCAGGTAGTGCCCCCTCTGTTGCCAGGTAGTGTCCCATCTGTTGACAGGTAGTGCCCCCATTGTTGCCAGGTAGTGCCCCAATTTTGCCAGTAGATGCCCGCGCTCTGTTGCCAGGTAGATGTCCTCTGTTGCCAGGTAGTGCCCCATTGTTGTGCCAGGTAAGTGCCCCATTGAGTTTGAGCCAGGTAGATGGCCCCTTGTTGACAGGTAGTGCCCCCATTGTTCCAGAGTAGTGCCCAAATTGTTGCCAGGTAGTGGCCCCCTCTGTTGCCAGGTAGATGTCCCTCTGTTGGCATGTAGTGCACCCTTGTTGCCAGGTAGTGCCCCGCCATTGTTATGCCAGGTAGATGTCCCTCTGTTGCAGGTAGATGCCCATCTGTTGCCAGGTAGTGCCCCCTCTGTTGCAGGTAGATTCGCCTCTGGTTGCCAGGTAGTGCCCCATTGTTGCCAGGTAGATGTCCCCTGTCTGTTGCACCAGGTAGATGTCCCCTCTGATGCAGGTAGTGCCCCCATTGTTGCCAGGTAGATGTCCCCTCTTGTAGCCAGGTAGTTGCCCCCTCTGTTGCCATGTAGATGTCTGATTGTTGCCAGGTTGTGCCCCATTGTTGCAGGTAGGATGTCCCCTCTGTTGCCAGGTAGTGCCCAGTTGTTGCCAAGGTAGTGCCCCCATTGTTGCAGGTAGTGCCCCCTCTGTTGCCAGGTAGTGCCCCATTGTTGCAGGTAGTGACCCTCTGTTGCCAGGTAGATGGTCCCCTATGTTGCCAGTAGTGCCCCATGTTGCCGGTAGATGTAACCCTCTGTTGCCAGGTAGATGTCCCCTCTGTTGCCAGGTAGTGCCCCATTGTTGCCAGGCAGAGCCCCCACATATAGCTAATAAAATAAAATAATAAATCCGCACATTACCCACAGGCTCCTGCAGCACGGCCGCTTCCGACGAGTTGCTCTCACGCGGCGCAGGGGGAAGTGAGAGAAGCGACGCGACGTGTCTCTCTCTCCTCCTGCTGCTGCCGCGCGCGTCACTTCCCCTGCGCCGCCCTGACAGGCGCACCAGAGGAATACAGGGGGAGGGGAGGAGGGTGCGATCCCATCCTGCCTCCTCCCTGCACAGCGAGGACCTCCGGGTGGGTGAAGCGGCGCAGCGGCCGCTTCACCGCTGTAGTGGGCCGGCGGCGCAGAGTAGCGCACTAGCGCTACTCAGTCGCCGCGGCCATTTTTAAAGGACCCCCGACGCTGCTGGCGGAGGGAGCGAATGCCAACTCCCCAGGGAGGGCGGGGAGGGGACCCACAAATAGCGGGAACCCGCCCAAAAAGCGGGAGAGTTGCATGTATTGCCATATATCGCCTGCTTTGGCCCCCATATGTCCTACCTCAAATACCTCCCCCATATGCGGCCTATTAGGCCCCTATGCCTGCGCACCTGTATAGCCCCCATATGCCTGCCTATAGCCCCCACCAT
Source organism: Phyllomedusa bahiana (assembly GCA_025379985.1). Classification (NCBI taxonomy): domain Eukaryota; kingdom Metazoa; phylum Chordata; class Amphibia; order Anura; family Hylidae; genus Phyllomedusa; species Phyllomedusa bahiana. The sequence continues at coordinate 14,387 of JAODAL010007966.1, read as the reverse complement.
GTGCCTGCCTATGACCCCCCATATGCGCCTGCCTATTATCCCCCATATGCCTGCCTATAGCCCCTCATATGCCTGGCCTTATACCCCTCGATTGGCCTGCCTTATAGCCCCCCATATGCCAGCCTATACCCCCCCATTTTGACCTGCCTATACCCCCATAGCCTGTATCATGGCCCCACCATATGTCCTACCTATACCCCCCATACGCTCCTAGTGCCTATAGCCCCATTCCTGCTATTATCGCCACCCATCGCTGCATGCCGAGATAGCCCCCTTATCGCCTGCCTATAGACCCACCATATGCGTGCACTATACCCCCCATATGCCTGCCTTTAGCCCCACTATGCCTGACCTATAGCCCCCAATATTGCCTACACCTACACTGTCCCCGATATGTCTGCCTGTATAGACGCCCCATATGCCTGCCCTATAGCCCTCATGTATGCCTACCTATAGCCCCATATGCCTACCTATAGCCCAGATGCTGCCTATAGCCCCCCTATGCCATGCCTTTAGCCCCCATATGTGCTGCCTATAGCCGCTCATATGCCTACGCTGCCTATACAAGCCCCCAATGCCTACTGCCTATACAGCCCCTCTAGATTGCTGTCCTGCCTGTAGACACTCGACCCTATATGCCGGGCCTGCCATGCCCTATTACAGCCCCCTATATGCCTGCCTGCCTATACGCCCCCTATCTGCCAGCTGACTGCCTAAACAGCCCCTAATACCTCCCCCCCCCCCCCCCCCCAAATTTTTTTTTTGTTTACTGCTGCCTGCCTATACAGCCCCTATCTGCCTGCCTGCTATTTACAGCCCCTATATGCCTGCTGCCTATACAGCACCCTATTGCAATGCCTGCCTGTTACAGCCCCTATATGCCTGCCTGCCTGCCTGTACAGACCCCATATGGTTGCCTGTACAGCTCGATATGCAGCCTCTAAACCCCATTATGCCTGCCGTATAGACCCACATCCTGCCTGTTTACACCCCACAGTCTGCCGGGTCATATCGATGGGGACCCTTTAGCTACCTAACCTCCTACCTATTATGGCCCCTATAGCCCACCTAACCCTGTATACCTGTATGGCTCCCTAAGTAAGCATACCCTAAAACCCTGCAGGGGGCCTATATGGGGCACTCTATTGGCTACACTAATCCTTGCTTTTTGGGCCATATATCCTAATCTAAGCCCTGCCTTGAATAAATGGACCCATATAGACAGGGGGCAGGTGCTGGGAAAGTCAGGATTCTATGATATTTGTGGATAAATCTGCAGGGACAAGTGGTCGGGAGATGTCATCAAGATGGCGGACTGGACCGGATGCAGTACAAAAGAGAAAAAAAAAGTCACGGACACACACAATGGTCAGAGAAAACGTCACCTGTGAGTCACAAGTTGAACTGCACTGCTAATACACTTATATGTCTGCACAGGCTGTGTACACTGCTTGTCTACACATATGGTACTGTATGGTGTATATATACAGTCTGCAGAGCCTGTGTACACTGGTGTCTACCTGACTATAGTGGTCACTGGATGGACGGTAATGTACAGTCTGAAGAGCCTGTGGTACATTGGTGTCTACCATTATATGTCGCTCACTGTATAGGGCTAATATTAATCAGTCTGCAGAGCGCCTGTGTTACACTGGTGTCTAAAACTATATGGTCACTGTATGGTGGTTATTTACAGTTTGCAGAGACTGTGTACACTAGTATATACCACCTTTCGGTCACTATATTATTTGATATGATTATTATTTTTAGACAGTATTGGTCTTTGTGTAATGGTCAGTAATCGTGGAGGGTAATTATTCAGTCACTATGTGGAGGTAATTTGTGGGTGTGTTCTGGTGGTATATTCAGTGTTCTCGTTTCGTAATAGTACGTTCATTGTGTGTAATGAGATGGTGCTTCGTTACAGTGGGATTTGTTATTGGTAGCAGTATGATGGTGTAATGTATGTGTGAGGTATTTGCCGCGTTGTTATTATCTACGCATTATTTTAACTCAGCTGGTCTGGTAATGGTCGTGGTCATCGGAGGGGGGGGGGGGGGATCCAAAAGTTTGCTATGGGGCCCTGGGCCTTCTCTAGTAGCCCCTGTGGGACTCGACAGTATCTGCTGCCTGAGAGGCGACGGTGATGTCTGGCATGTGCGCAGGATGTAAGAGCTCTGTCGCCATGGAGCGGATGTCCCTTGCGATACAATCTGAGGCCTCATGTATAGGAAAAAACTGTCTAGGTCTAAGACTTCCCTTTGTTGCCTACTCTGAGTGTCCCTTTCATCTACATTAGTGCTTCTAAATAAAGTGAACGGGCTCTGCCTCTGGTTGTTATGGGCAAACCATCAGAATAAGTCTTAGGCTTTGGACAGATAGATCATATATAACACCGTCTATGTTTTCAAACTTGGGAGGGAGGGCATGGAACGCACAAATCCTCCACGACTTATACCATCACACTATACACTCACGGCCACTTATTTAGGTACACCTGTCCAGTGTCGTTAGCAACTTAATTTCTAATCAGCCAATCACATGGCGGCAACTCAGTGCATTTAAGGCATGTAGAACATGGTCAAGACATCTCCTGCAGTTCAAACCGAGCATCAGTATGGGGAAGAAAGGTGATTTGAGTGCTTTGAACGTTGGCATGGTTGTTTGTGACAGAAGGGTGGTCTGAGTATTCAGAAAATGCTGATATCCTGGGATTTTTCACGCACAACCTCTCTGGGGTTTACAGAGAATGGTCCGAAAAGAAAAAACATCCAGTGAAAGGCAGTCCTGTGGGCGGAAAGGCCTTGTTGATGACAGAGGTCAAAAGGAGAAGGGAGGCTGGTTCGAGCTGATAGAAAGGCACAGTGGACTCAAATAGCCACCCGTTACAACCAAGGTAGGCAGAAGGCATCTCTGAAAACGCACAGTACGGCGAACTTTGAGGCAGATGGGCTACAGCACGCAGAAGACCACCACCGGGTGCCACTCACATTTCTGATAAGAACAGGAAACTGAGGCTCCAATTTGCCCAGCTCATCGAATTGGACAGTAGAAGATTGAAAAACGTTGCCTGGTTGATGAGTCTCGGTTTCTGCTGCGACATACGGATGGTAGGGCTCCAAGATTTGGGCGTCAATCACATGAAAGCATGGATCCGCATCCTGCATATTGTATCAACGGTTCAGGCTGTGGTGGTGTGGTGGTGTCTCATGTGTTGTGGGGATTATTTTCTTGGAACACTCTTTGGGCCCCTGGTACCAATTGAGCATCGTTGCAACACATTGTTGGAATCTATGCCACGAAGAAATTGAGGCAGTTCTGAAGAAATGGGGGTCACCCGTTACTAGACATGGTGTACCTATTTAAAGTGGCCGGTGAGTGTACATTGACCTAAGGCTCTTCTCAGCAAAACTTTACAAAAATGAAAAGGGGTTTTGTAGCTTTTTGATCAAAAATGGAGAGATAGGGCCCATTTGAACTTCACAAGATGACCCTCATATAAAGGTGGGTCCTACACTAATTGGGGGCCATGTTACTGCATAAAGGCCACCGCTGCAGCAAAGCCACGACAGAGAGGAGGCATAGCCCTGTGCCCGACACACCACTGCTGCATTGACCTAGCCCCGGCATCTGACGCACCACCACACAAGACACATTCACAGCAGCAATGGACCGCCACACAGCACCACCACCAGAAAAGGAAAAGGTGGACACAGCTTACCTTCCTGGGCTCCCGTAGACTCAGAAAAGGAAAAGAGGGCATTAACCCTTATACAGACTACTGCTACAGATTTTTTTAAATAATGGTAAAATGTTTAATATTTAATTTGCAAGCTTCCCACATCAATTTTACTTTGTGGAAAACCCCTTCAGTATATTTATTTGGTAACAGATATGTATCTCAGTGATCTAACAATCCATGTACATGTTGGACCAGGAAGATATTTTTCCTTATCCTTTTTTCCTTTGGGTATAAAACACAAAACTTTCATTAAATGCTTAACCTTAGGAAAGAAAATAATCAACAAAAAAACTATAACCTTGAAATTGTGGTGTTAAAAAATGGACTTTAATGTTAAAAATAACAATTTGTCACAGCACCTTCAGAACCAATAACTACATTGTGTGATATTGCTATACATTACAAGGCATCATGGGAAAAGGGCTAGAAGCTCAAGTGCCCTCTATTGGATGTAACAAATCCTCAATTTGCTTTTGACTAACTGAGTCTTTGGAAAGCAAAAGGGATGTTAGCCAAGCCAGCAAAACTCATCTGCATACAGCTGTTTCGGGGTTTTTGCCCCTCGACAGTGCAGAGCAAAGCTTGCTGGCTGGCTGGGTGACAATGAGTGGCTCAGAAAGTGGCTCCATGGGGAGAGTAACATATAGGTGTGTGGGGATTTGAAGATTGCCTTTTATACATACCAGTGTCAAAAACACATGAACGTGGCATGATGTCAATATGTGCGGACATTGTAGTCCATAAGATCAAGCAAGTGTTTTCCTGCTTAAACGGTGCCGATTAAAAATATGATCTGTTCAGCAAAAAGAGATGGGTTTTTTTTAAAAACAATATGCTTTGATCTGTAGTTTTGTAGACGGGGTATGAAGTACAAGGCTAGTTTTATAGTACATTGGGCCTATATCCTTGTTATCATACTGTTAGAACTGTGAAAAAAAGCTAATTCCAGAAAATAAATGGACTATGTATATGTTAAGTGTAATCATTCTAGTGCTATAAACTAACACATAAATTTGTCCTGTCTCATCAAACATGCCCAGACTGCTTTAGGCAATGTCTTAAAAGGGTTTTTGCAGTTGTGGAGGCACAATGCAGGCTTACTTCTTTTCACCATTTTCTTCACACTGCTTCGAGCCTTATAATTGTTCCTTTTTTTGCCAGAGTCACCCAAGGTCAAGCTGTACCTTTAGGCGGAAGCAGCAGGTGAGAACTATGTGCTTACCTTGTCCTGTTTTTAGCTTCTTGTTCCCTTTTCGGAGCCTAGAGACATGAAAAAGCTTACACGCGGGCCAAGGGCACAACTTTCTTATGAGTGGCCAGAGAAGTCCTGTGGGTGCTCATTGCACTACTAAAAGTGGGCATAGTTTTTACAGAAATTCCTTATTTCTTAAAAAGGAAACTTATTGTTGTACCAGGAGAAACGTGACGTGCCCTGTTTGTGAAATACTTTGAGTTTTGTTCCTCCTTTGGATAGTGTTGTTTATATGACACTATTGCTAAATATTCCACACAGGCTCTGATTTGTTACCAACAAATACCAAATATACAAATCATGTGCAGCATTCATTACATCTGGTTGTGCCCCATTAGGCCAGATTCACATCTGCATAGGAAGATCCGTCATAGAGGTGGAACAAGATTTCCGTTTCCTGAGGAACACCAACAGCGCAATTGCAGTCAATGGTGTGTGACAAACACCATTGACGTTCCTCATGAAATGGATGTTGTTACACCTCCATGATGGACAGGGCTGCCGTAAAGGCAGTACAGGGGGTACCGCTATACGGTGCTCGGTGAAACAAGGGGGCCCGCTGTAAGCCTGGACACGGGCCCCGTGGCACTGCTGACTGTCCACAGGGGCCCATACAGCACAGCGTGTGAGATGGGGGGGCCAGCACTCCGATTTACAGCAGTAACTTACTTGCTGCAGTCCAGTTCTCATGCAGCCCCTGTCATGTCGGCCTCTCCCCTCTCTCTGCCCCTGGGGGGCTTCAGTGAACCCTGTGGCAGAAGGGGAGAGAGGGAGGGGGCTGACGCGATCAAGGCGATGGAAACTGGAAGGAAGTGCTGCAGCAAGTAAGTTATTGCTGTGAATCGGAGCGCAGGCCCCCCCTCCTCACACGCTGTGGCTGGGGGTGCTGTGTCTGAGGCTTGGGGTGCTGTGTCTGAGTGGCGGCAGGGCGATGGGGTTGGTGGGACAGGCTCAGATGCTTCAGCTGTATGGGGCCCTGAAATTTGATGGCGGCCCTGATGACGGACCCTGTAATGGATACATATAACAATATCAGCAGCCATATATTAGAATACATGAAAAAAATTCCCGCTTGAAAAAAAAAATGAACTTCTTTGAGGTTCTTAGTTGAACTTTTGAACAAAATGCTTTTAAATCCCCCTTCGAACTTCAATGAGCCCCAATGGGTGGATCCCAATACGTTAACTGAAGTTTTTTTTTGTGGGTGTCCAGACCCACCTTTCAGAATGTGAAGGACCCGTACTGAATACACTACTGATTTAAAAGTTGTGGGATGGGTGGGTGCAAAAAATCAAGATGGAGGCAGCCATTCCCCCCAATATACAATTTAAAAACCATATTTGGTTCAGCACATCCAAAAAAACTCTTAAAAAAGTAAGCATGGGTGCACACTGTCGTGGCTGTAATATAAATACACATAATACCAGCAGACAACTAGATTAGAATACATGAAAAAAACATTCCTGCTTCAAAAAAACATGAACGTTTTTTGAGGTTCTTAGTTCACACTTTTGAACAAAACTGCTTAAGCCCACCTTCGAACTTCAAAAGTGTGAACTAAGAACCTCAAAAAATGTTCATTTTTTTTGAAGCAGGAATGTTTTTTTCATGTATTCTAATCTAGTTGTCTGCTGGTATTATGTGTATTTATATTACAGCCACGACAGCGTGCACCCATGCTTACTTTTTTAAGAGGTTTTTTGGATGTGCTGAACCAAATATTGTTTTTGGACCCTATAGTGGAGACTGACAATCTGAAGTATATTGTTATTAGATAAAAAATTTAAAATTTTTATCATCTCTGTTCTGCTCAGAAGTGTTCTGATATGGGAAAATAATATTCCTGTGCACTTAGACAGCAGGATCTGCTTGCAAACGAAGAAGGAGAAAGGTTTGTATTTTCTGACAGGAGAACTGGGCAGACAAAAACATTTCTTAAAGAGTAGATCAAGAATAGACTTGCAATAATATCACTGTCCGCCGCCCCGCGTCTTATTTATGTGCACTTTCTCGGCTGGGCATCCCACTTGCCTGTGCCACTCTAATGGTGGTCCTCTCAGTGTCCAGGCTGCCGTTTGCTAACAGTCCTCTTCTGATTTCTGGTGTGTGAGTGCTAACGTTGACTTCTTAAAGGGCTACTGAATCTTGTATCAACCAGTCCCCGGAAGTCATGGGCTTTTTACAGACCTTTCACTCATCACTTAGTGCCAGAGCAATAAGGTCTTTTCAATTCCTGATCTATGCAGAGATGTGTCTCTGTTCATTATCTATTGGCATTGACCTGGCTAATTTCCTGACTATATTCTTCTGTTTCACTTTATCTACTTGATTTGCATACTGAAAGAACTTATGTACTGGGGAAGTATTTAAATGATTAGAAAGGTAGGAATAAAAAGAAGCAGGAGTGAAATCTCAGTAGTGGACATTATTAAAATAGACTTCTTAAATGCTTCTACCATGAGAACAAAGGACACGACATGCTGACATCCAACATAAAGAAGAAACCACTATTGTTTTCTAGAGAAGTACTGCAGAAGTTACTTGCCAGAGATACAAGGGGCTGCTCACATCATATTTTTTCAGGCATATCAGAAGTAAATAAATGGTTGGACTCTTCTCAGAGTATACCTCCAACATAAGCTTCTGACACATGGACATAACTATAGCCATGGGGCCAAGAGGTTGATGGGGACCCCACTCAGGAACAAGAAAATCGTTCTTTTTTGTAGATAACAAGTAGTTGGTAGCTTTCTGCTTTTCAGCACTCCTAATAAGGTCCCCTGATATATGGTGGCATTATTTATACCTTTAATGATTGCTGCTGTTTCATGTACCTGTCATTAGGTGGTGGGGCACTATTTAATTTTGCTATGGGGCCCTATGAATTCTAGTTACGCCCCTGGTCTGATGTATGGCACTGCTTAGGCATACATCATCCACTAAATAAAATAGTAAAAAAAAAAAACCTATACTGAATAATACACTCTTTTTTAGTGTATCCAACTGTACAGGAAAACGTAAACCATGTTCAGCATATGCCAAAAGGACATTCTTCTTGGCATACACTGGGGTATGGAGTCTTATGGACACATCAGAATATGTTTTGGGAAATATACATCTATGTGCCTAAAAACATGACCCTGATGTAGTAAAAGAAAAGATGTGTATATAAAATGCCGTTCGGATTCAGTTTAAAGGGGTTGTACATCGATTCATCTTACTTCAGGACTGTATTCTCAATGTGATTTTTGAATTCAGGGGCGTGTTTACTGGCCTGCAGTGATGAACTGCTGAGAACACCAGGTCTGTAGCTATAGCAACCAGCACAGACAACCAGGAGAGATCGAGCAGGTCTGTAGCTATAGCGACCTGAGGACCTGATGCAGCTCATACCAGAGGGGATATTTAGGAATAGGTAGGACACTGTTAATGGACACATATTGCAAAGTGACTTGTTTTTGCAAGCACTTTAACACAAAAAGCAATCCTTGTAGTGAGACAACCCCTTTAAGAATCTATCCGGTATTTTATTGTCTTTCAAAGGTTTTATATGGACATAACCATTGAATTGCACACTTTCCGCCTGAAAACCAGGCAGAAGATTGTGCATACTCCAAGTTTTTTAGAACACCGGCGGCCGAAAATCCATTCAGTGTAGACAACTGAACGGATTTACTTTTAAAATCTATGGGAATGGTTTCTTGATAGTTTTCATACGGTTTCCAAATCCACAAACCGTCTGAAAATCCGACCAAGAAACCACGTCATGTGGACGGACCCGAAAAGTAACTAATAGTTGAAAAAAATTAGATGGGGATGGAAGAAATATTATCAATGCTGCAAAAGCACAGTAGAAGGAAAAATGTCCCTTGTCAAGGAGAGGATAAAACCTTTCCCCTTTATATCAGAAAGAAGGAAAATACCCAAATTTAAAAATGAGGAAAATAAGATTGTTTGGGGGTTTTAGGGGTTTCATCGCCCTTAAATGTTGTTTTCATATTTTAGAGGGTAGCCTTTAAAATCATAGTATGTATGGGCATGACATTGCTTCTAGTTGTCAGGGTTCAGCTCCAGTGTTTTTACAAGCTGATGGTTTGTGCTTACCATTAAATAAGGCAGTTTGTTCAAATAGTATCCACCCTAGAGTTAAAGAGCTCGAGTTTGTGACTGTGATCGGATTTGTTTAACCAGTTCCTTTTAACAGGTGGTGATGTTCCTGGTGATTATTATAACGTTAAAGAACATGATTTGTAAAGCCTGGAGGAAAGAAGGGAAAACCTGTAAATACATTAAAAGTTTAAATAAGGTTCGGAAGGGAAGTGTTTTAGAAAAACCAAGCAAAAGAACAAGTGGGCACAATCTGAAATTAGTTGGAGAAAAGGCAAGAAGCAATGCAAAAGAATATTATTTTTAGAGATGGGCGAATCGATTCTAACGAAGTGGAATTCGTTTAGAATTTCAGGAAAACTTGGGGTTCTGAACGAAGTCGAGTTTGGGGTACTTCGGGTGAACGAAGTTTGCTTTTGATTGTAAAATGGTGCGAGCACATGGCGCAAATGGGGCAAAGCATCGGGGGGGAAGAAGGGCAACCCCTGCATGAATGTGCAGAGATGAAGCCAATCAGAAACGGCGGATTTCTGTGACGTCACGCCTATATACCGGGCCGCCCCGGGAGTCACACCCCTCTCATGTACTGTCAGGGAAGGTGGCCCCGGCTGTAGCTTTTACTGAAGAAATTTTTATACAGCGATTTTTGGGGGGTGTCTGCTTGTTCGAGACTGTTCTCTTAATGTTCTATTTTGATTTTTTGGGGTTTGGATCAAAAATCAGTGTGCGTCACTGCAGTGCTTATCATTAAAACCCAAGTGGGTCTAAGCCAGTTCCCGTTGTATTTTTTTTAAAAAAACCCGCTAAAAAAGCTATGTTTGTGGTGGCCAATTGTTTGGGCATTTTACATCCAGGGGTTAATTAAGGTTTTTTTGTGGTGTGCGCCCCCAAGAAAACCGTCATTTCAACGCCAAAAATATTTTACATTTTTCCTGTAGGGGGTTAATTAAATTTTATTTTTGGGTTTGTGGGTAGAAAAACGAAATTGTAACACGTCAAGTATATTTTGGGGGGTTTTGTAATTTTTTTGCGAAAATTTACATCCGGGGTTAAATTAAAGCTTGTTTGCAGTTGTACCGTAAAGAAACTTTGTTTTTCCCCCACAGAAGAATTCTGTAGCATAATTCTTTACCAAAGGTTAATTAAGCTTTTGTGCTTTTTTTCAGTAAAATACCGGGTTTTTTTAAATGGCACATAAAAGAAAATTTTCCCCCCATTTGTGGAGGCAATTTAACCCAAGGGTTACCCAAGTTTTTAGTGGGTTTTTTTGGGCGTCAAATACAGGGTGTTTTTATAAATTTACAATATTTCATAAACAGTGTTGTAATTTTAGAACAAAACGTATGTCGCAAAGGGTGGAGGTTTACCTCGAGTGGCGGGGCACAACTTTCCCGGCCCAGGTGCAGCACAGAAGGGGGACGTCCAGCAGGGGCACTGGTGAGGCCAAACCCGCTTCATCTACGGCCCGTGTGTTGTTCGCAACCCCTGGTTTCATCTGACAACCCCAGCCAAGGCGGTGGGAAAACTTTAGCACACCCTTAGTTGGCAGGCCCCGGGGAGGGGGTCGGGGCCCCTCACCGTCCTAACCGCCCTGTCCCTCCGGTTCCCTCAGCCAGGATCTACTATGTGGTCGGGGTCAGCGCCACAAATGCGGGATGAACAATTTGGGAGGGCAGTCAGCAGCTTTTTGGCGCGAAGAAATGGGGCCAATTCCCTTTTTTTCTTGCATAGGCGGAAAAGATAGATGTTGAGAGTGGGCAGGGGAGGTCATGTTGTGGGGGTCCCCTCTGCTCCCAAGACCGGTGATGAGGACGCAGTGACGAGAAACAAAAATAGATGTGATGGCTGCCCGCACTTGGGAGCCGGGGAGGCAAGGGCTTCATCATGTGGAGAAGAGGGCGTCGTTGCGCTTTCAGGCAGGGCCAGCCAGAAGTGGGTTTTGGGGCCCGTGAGTCAGCAGGATGCGCAGTGTATCGGGAGCCAAGCGGCCACGGGGTAAAAAACCGCTTGCAGGTCCAAGAAAGTAGGGCACGGGGCTCAGCGGGGCGCGGCGGCAGTAGTGCTCTGCGGAGCTTGGCGGTAAAATCCGATATCGGCGGTGTGGAGTTCTTTGCTAAGACCCCGGAGGAGCCAATTTTGGGTATTGTAGAACTGTAAGCAGAAGGGCGTGGCCAGGGAGCTAGTTGGCCCACCCTGCGTCACACATGCGCGTCACCATCCGGGGCCTGGGGAAACGGGCTCGATGTGGTGGTCCACCCCTGCCGCCGCAGAAACGCAGGCAGCCCCCAGGGGCACGCATGCCATTGCGCCAGTCAAGGCTCCACCACCTCTGCAGAAGGGACTTTTTCTCTTTGACATCATCTCCCGGCCCAATGCTTGCCCCTCGCATCATGGCGCCAGCAGCGTTCGCGAGGCGATTGCAAAGGAAACAGTATGGTCAAACCCTCCTAAGGTGCAGCAGCTGACCGTGCCCGTAAGTTGTTGGTATGCAGTCCCTCCCCCTTTTCCCAATGGTGGCTCTGCACCATTCAGAGAACTAATGGCTTGTGCCGAGCCCAGATGGAGGTTTCCAAGCCGTAATTTTTTTTCCCAAAAAAGGGAGTACCGACTTCATAAAAAATTTTAGAACGAAGGTGGGCCGTCCTTAAGCTTATCGGTTTGTTCCAAGGTCAGGCAGCGGGACGTCTGGGCTTTAACTAGGTCAGGGCCAGAATGTCCTTTACGGCCCAAGGGGGAATGTGTTCGGCCCAAGGGACACCCAAAAACTTGGACAGGGGGGAAGCCCCTTTCTCCTCCAGTTGTCAACTGCTGCTCCCGCCCAATGTCCCCTCCTCCTCTCCACCCCCACCACCCATCTCAGCCTCCACAAAAATATGCTCCTCATACCCCAATGTGTAGGGAAGCGGTGTCACGCAGTTCTACACCTGGTTGCCTGGCGAACGAAGTAACAGAAAGTTTCGATGGTGGGCTTTCTCCGCCCAACTGCAAACGGAAAAAATGGTGCGGACAATGGGGGAAATGGTGTCCCCGCTGAAAGAGGAGGGATGGTCCTGCCCCTGCATGGCGCAGTGTTCAATCTGGTTGTGAAAAGGTTCCTGAAGTCTTCACCATCTTCAGAACATTCTGAAAATGGCAGGAAATGTGCATGACTTTATCCATTCGTAAAAACCGGAACACCCCCCCGAGTTGCAGCGGGCCCGAACGGCCTCCCCCAAAAAAACCCCTCTGTATGCGTTTTTTCCCCCGTTGGAATTCCCGTGCAATTTGGACCGACTGTATGAACAGAGAAAGGCATTAACGTTTTTTGATATCCAGGCAGACAAAGTACTCCCCCGTGTAACTTTGATGTCAGCCAGTGGGGAGCTCTCGTGACACCTGTGTTTGTTGAGGCCCTTCGGGAGGGGGGGGTGGGGACATTATTTTTCAGTCGCCGGATACGGGATGAATAACGTCATTCCCCTGCTTTTTGTCCCGGAACAGATGCTGAAAAATCTGTTTGGCAGGGGACTGGAGAATGGCGACTCTTCGTGGCCAATGAGTCGTTTGGGGACTGAAATGGAGGAGGAGGACATTGGGCAGAAGCATTGTTGGTGAAAAGAGTGGATTTTCTTTCCCAGGGACAAGAGAGGAGGGCGGGGCAGCTGGAGGAGGTGGATGGGATGGGAAAACGAGGCAGATGACCCCCCAAAACCCTGGCAGTATACAGTGGAAATGGAGGCGGGGGCCCCCCGGAGTACTTGTGCAGATGGCCCCCAGCATGCTGATTTTGCCCGGTAGTGACGCCGAAAGTCGCTCCGGCAGAGGGGTGACTTCTGGCTCTCCACCCCATTGGACCCTCGCTACCCCCTCCCAAAAAGGGGCCTTTTTCCCCGTATTGAGGGGAGGACAAAAACCCAAAACTATAGGGAAATCCTCCGTAATCGTGCGGATTTGCCCTCTCTGAAAAGGGCTGACCGGGGGGGGGTTCCTCGCGCTCAGTTACTGCCGCGGCTGCTGGGGGAAGGTGGGGGGGGAGGAGCAGTACCAGCTCCATCAGCAGTAACCTAAGTCTGGAGTCATATGGAGCTTCCCTTTACCCGCCCGTGAGGAGGGTGTCGCAGCAGCAGCAGGAATGGAGCAGTCCCTGAAACCAAAAGGTGGTGGCTACTTGGACAGCACTTGCCACCCCAGTTAGAAATCCATGGATACTGGGAGCCAAATGGATGTTTTGGCCGCAACTTTGGGGTTTGCAGTGGAGAAAACTGTCCCGCCGCCCGTGTGTGGATCAGAGCGGGTGTTTAGTGCGGCGGGGGGCCTGTTACCTCAAGGAGAAACCCCCTTGTCCCCGGGAAATGTGGAAGATGACCCTTTTTCAAGATGAATCAGGCGTGGGTCGGGCCCGGATTTTTTCCCCCCAATGGCCCCTTAGCGCGTCTGGGGGTTAAAAATACTGCCTCGCACTATTCTGTGCCGCCACCCCCCTGATGCCACCATCTGCTGACGTTTCCCATCTGCACCAACCATCTTTAAAGGGATGGTATTGCCCCCCACCCCCACACTTGTCTTGTGCCACTGTCTGATTATGCTGCTGCTGTGGCTGCGCCGTGACCTCCCCACTGGTCTTGTCCCATCTGTGGCCCTACTTTCCCGTTTTTGCCACCTCCAGAATGTCATTTTTTCCCCTGCCCGACTCATGCTGCTGCTGTGGCTGTGCCGTGACCTCCACCTGTGTCATTGTCCCACTCTGGGCCTACTCCTGTTTTTGCACCTCCGGAATGTCATTGTGCCCCTGTCTGACCCCATGCTGGGTGTGTGCTGCTGCCGTGACCTCCCACTGGTCATTGTGCCACTGTCTGACCCCATGCTGCTGCTGTGGCTGTGCCCTGACCCCAACTGTGTCTTGTGGCCACTGTCTGACCTCTGCTTTCTGCTGTGGCTGCTGCCGTGACCCCACACTGTGTCATTGTCCATCTGTGGGGCCCCTTTTTTGCCCTCCAAGTGTCTTGTGTCCACTGCCCGACCTTTATCTGTGTTGGCTGTGCCGTGACCTCCCCACTGTGTCATTGTCCCACTTGGCCTATCCTGTTTTTGCCACCCCAGAATGGGCATTTGCCACTGCCCCGCCTCTTTTCTGCTGCTGCCCTGACCTCCACACTGTTATTGTCCCACTCTGTGGCTTTATCCCGTTTTTTCCACTCCAAAATGTCATTGTGCCACTGCCCGCCTCATGCTGCTGTGTGGCTGCTGCGTGCCCCCCACTGTGCATTGTCCCACTCTGTGGCCTTCCTGTTTTTTGCCACCCGGGCT